>OW121741.1:27600476-27715476 GCA_933228675.1 Stomorhina lunata | reverse complement strand
GGCCTCTGGTATGCTAGGCGGATGACTAACCTGCTATACCACAGCGGCTCAAATGCACAGTTTACGATTTAATTAATTTTTAGTAATTTTTTAGTGACGCCACCTGTCGGAAATTAGTTTTACCAACTTAAAAACCTTCACCGGCTTATCCGCAATATCTTCTCTAAAGAGCATAACATGATCAAATGCATAGTTTACTATTCTATGAAGAACAAACATACATACCGTTACTTTAATATAGAAAGGCCCTAAGTCGTTTTTCATTCAAATCGCTGTTTAAAGCTTTATCTAATATAATTTTCTTATCTTAATTTAAAAAAAAAACATTGTTATAGTATTCAATTCTTTAGAGAATTTAGTAAAAAACTGCACTTACAAAATTTCTGTATCTTCAAAACTTAAGATTTTATTTACTTTTTTTCCCCTCTCATGTAATGTTAGAAAAATATTAGTTAGGGCTTTTCTATATTAAAGTAACGATACATAACATTCATTTGTTTAAAAGCTATAACAGTACTAATGTTTCCCCCTTTTTATCCCGTAATTTCAAAAAAGTTTCATATGCATATTTGATACTTTTTTGGTACCAATTGAATGTTCCTATTCATATTACTTTTTGAGATGTTTCGTTATCATTTTATCCCTTTTTTTACCCAATCAAACAAGTACCAAAAACGTGTTCAATATATTTTTCATATCTATTGACTGCAGTACAAAGTTTTTTTCTATATTCTTTGGTTTAAAAAATAAAAGTGGGTTAAAAAAGTACCAAAAAAACTATTTTCACCCTTTTTGACCACCTATCGGACATAGTTTCAAAAAAGTACCAAATACTTGTCCGCTTATTTTCATAGCTGTTCAAAACGTAATTTTAATTTTGATTCTATACCTATTATTTAAGGAGATATAACGTTTTCGATTTTTTCCCCTTTTTCCCGTTTTTACCCCCTTAGCGGTAAAATATTCAGAAGTCCCTTCATATAGATATAACAATTGTTTTCACCATCTCATATATAGGCTTACCACAATGTTTTTATACCCACCATTTAGAAAGAATGGGGGTGGTATATTGAGATTACCATTCCGTTTGTTATTTTTATAATATTGGCTACGAAATATTTGTCTTACTGTTATACATATTTACATTGAAAATTGTTATAATATTCATGAAAATATCTCTAATGTACATTATAACATTATACAAATTCCCCTTATTTTTTATAACAGTATTTTAACATGCTAACATACTCACTGGCTTAACATTTAAAGAGCCTAACAGTTTTTTTTTTGTGGTAAACAAATAATATACACGTTTTACTGTTAATGAATACTTATCAGAATATATTTTGCTGTTACCAAAGGCAGAACAGAAAGGAATACATTGAAAGAAACCGGGAATACTATAGAAAAATTCTATGATTCTTTAAATGTCAATTTTTAAAAATTTTCTTAAAAAAGCTTAAATTTTTTACACTCAATTTCAAAAACTGATTTATTTATTTGAAAATTGTGGAATATAAAATATTTTTTTTTTATATTTAGCTGGATCTACTATGGGTCCCTTTGCATAGGTAACAAATTTCTTTGGAATTATTGGAAGATTGATTCTTTTAGACAGACCGGAAAATGTCAAAGGAAACATATTTTGGCTTGTTAAATTTTATCTTTCAGGATGTATGGGAATGGAGATACTCCAAAGCAAGTACATGCATTAGGGTGGCAGGCATTTTCTAAATTTGTATGATTCCCTTGAAGATTTGAGATCAATCGGATGAGAGGTCAAAGGTCAATATTTGTTTCATTATAACTTTAGCTAAAATTTAACTTTGATACAATTTAACAAGCATATAATCAAATTATGACAGAAAAATTTAATTTTCGCGTAAATCTACGATTTTAAATCGTATATAAGGCAAAACGGTTCAAGATGTCTACACCATTTTTTCTGAATTTTATACTCCTATATGTTTTTTTATGAACCTAAAACGATTATTTATAATTTGTTATATTTGTTGAACAAAATTTAAAAAAAAAAATCAAAAAATGATTTTTAAAACCGACCTTAGAAAAAAGTACATATAATTTTCTAATACGAAAAGAACTAAGTTAATTTGATAATATTTTGACAAAAGTTAGCCATTAAGTACTTACGGGCCACAGAATTCTAAATCATGTCTTACTTTGGAATTTCCTAATTCTAAAGTAATAATGAATTTACTGGCAGTCAAAGTAAAAATGGCATTTTTCAAATTTTGGGCGGGAGATGGGCACGATTTCCCCTCATCCCATTTATATACAATTTTTCAGGTGACTATTTTATAACATTTCGAACAAATCTGGGGGTTGGCCTTATACAAATTTAAATTTTGAAAAATTACTGACACCCTAATGTTATATATTATTTAGATTATCCTTAAAGTATGATATATAAATTTTTCTGAAATATCTTATATTTCGATCGATATTTCCCCTGCTTATAAGCACGGTTCTTTATTCGACGCTCAACAGGTGAATTCAAGCGAATTGCAATCTGGAAAATTGTAAACTTTACATGATTTCTGGATAAGCTTTTTATCATACAAGCCACTATTTAGATAAAAGTCTTAGGCTCTTTGAAAGAGCTAGAGACTTTTTTGCTACGTTAATATTTGTTAGACCTTCTTATCTTACTTATTCAGGATTTCTTTAAAAAAATTAATGAATTAAAAAAGAGATCTATTAATTTTATTTAAAATTCCTCTACTGCTTGGGGTACCTACCTTGGACCCCTATTTTTTCCAATAATTTTTCTTTTCAATGTAAAAGTCGCAATTCACAACAGAATTTTATGAAATTTAACACACGTCTTTTAATCAATTGGGAAAAGAGCTCTATTGATTTTGGTGGAGATTAGATAAGCCCTTGCACCTAATTTTCTTTTTGATGTACAATCCGAAATTCTTACCTGAATCTAAAAAATAGGTCAACTAATTTTAGTTGAAATTAGTTGACTTCCATTTTGCACAATTTTTTTTTCAATGTATAAACGCAATTCTCACTAGAATTTGAAAAAATTAGATATACGTCTACTAATTGATCCAATAAAGAGTTATACTAATTTTAGTTGAGATCTCTTGACTCTTTGACGTACCTGCCTTGGACCCCCATTTTTTATTTACTATTGTTCTCAATGTATAAGCCGGAGTTCTAAATAGAATTTAAACAAATTTGGCACACGTTTATTAGGTTATCCAACAAAGAACTCCACCAATTTTGGTTGACATCCGTTCATTCTTTGGTTTACCTGCTTTGGACCGCCATTTTTCACTTATTTTTCGCATAATCCGCAATTCTCAACAGAATTTGCAGAAATTCGGCACACATCTAATGGTTGACCTAAAAACGAGCTCTTCTGATTTTGGTTGAGATTTGTCGACTCTTAAATACTTACACTTAAATTCAATTTGATTAAAAACTTACGCCTTAACGACTGCAACACTTTTTGCTTAAATTGTGCCAAACAATTTACAGGACTTTTTTCAGAAAATTTTGAACTTTGTTTTACGATCGGTAAATTTCGGTAAATTTTTTTCGCTCAATCTAAAGAAGAGACTTTCGTCTTTCACGAAGTTATAATAAGAGCACCGAGCAAAATCGAGCCAACTTAGTTTTTGCCCAAAGAAAAACGAAAACACTGACTTTTTTTTAAAGTTTTTTTGATTTAGTGATATCTCCTAAACTACATACGAGACTAAGTTATTTTCTTCTGCAGACTAAAACTAAGATTTTGTATGTAAATTAAATCGACATCAAGGTTAAAGCTGCGAAACTATATTTGATGCATGTGCTATTGAGTTTTATTAAAAATTTCATTACTTTGCGTTTAAGGACATCAAGCTCATTTCAATGTAGATTTTTGAAGCCGTTGGGTAAATGAATCGAATGTATGGCAGTGGATGAGTAGGTCGTAACGTATCGTGAACGATGCCTATTCAAGCAATACATACCATCAAAACCAGGGAAATATTTTATACAAATTTAGACATTGCGTGATGTAGAAACAAATTATGCATGGTCCTTACAGGTGTTTACTGGAAGCTAGAGAATAATCAAGGACGCCGCGTTATATTGGGCCCAATAAAAATTTGAGAGGACATAATGTAACTCGTGACAATTTTTTCACTTCCTATGAACTGGGTATTGAGTTGTTAAGACGAAGTATTACAAAAGCCAGAAAAAAATTTGTAACTAAAAATCAACCCTGAAAGCTATACTCACCTCCTCTTCGACAATGAGAACAAAACAATTTTAGTGCGATATGTACCTTAAAAATTGATCAAGCTAAAAAAAAATCAGAAATCATTCACTTCTATAATGAAACTGAATCACATTTGATCACATTTGATAAGAACTCATGTAAAAGAAGAGCTGATCGATGGCCTCAAGTACCATTTTTCAATAATGCTTCTGTAGTTTTTCTAAAAGTTAATCTAAGCTGGTAAGACTGTGCTGGATTCCAGGTTATTGCGATATCGCTGGCAACGAAGTTGCCGGACAAAGTCGCTAGACAAGGCTCGAGCCAAGACTTGAGTCAAAGAGTGACAGATATGGCTCCACTCCATTAATGAGAATTCGTCCGAATCGGTAGGACACATTCTCTGTCACTGTCCAAGGCTCCAAAATCAGAGACTCAGACATCTAGGTGGCAGATTATATGCTGAACTTCAAGATCTACAACAGTGCAAATTCATGACCTTATAATCTTACCTAACCTAATCTAAACTGGAATGGAATTAAATACCGCATAGTCTCACTAGAGCAGTTGTAAAATGCCTTCAAAAAGATTCTGTTGAAGTTCCCAAAGCAAGGAAATAAAAAGGGGACGTTGTTACTTTTGTCTAAGTCGTTCTAATAGCACCAAATGTGCAAATAAATGTAACGAATTTCACTAATTTATTTGAAACAAGTAAGTAAGTGCTGTAGTCGGTCAAGCCCTACCATAAGATACCCTTCACCATTAAGGTCAAAGGTGTTCTTTTTCCTGTATAAAGAGAAAATTTTGCTAAATTTTGCCATCATACAAACATATTCTCACAACTTACACATTTAAGCCATTTCCGTCATTTGGACTTATATGAGAGCTAGTGTCAAATGTGGACCGATTATCTCGAAATTTGGTAAATTGATTACAGTTGTTACAAAAATTATATGTGGAAAAAATAAACTTAAAATTCTTATTATCTTCGGATTTACGTTTTAGCGTTTTAGTGAATTTTGTCTCATTTAGTGCGTTTTAAGAAAAGACTTTGTATGCGAGCTATGGTCAAATATGGACCTATTTCAACGTACAGTAATTTAAGTTTACATAAACAGTATTTGTTTTAAATTTCATGAACAAATATTGAATTTTGTGGCCAATATATCAATTCCGGAAAGTGGGACCTATGGGAGGTACCATAAATAATGAACCGATTTTGATGAATTTTAATAACCATGGTCCTATTACCAAAGAAATGATCTGTGCTGAATTTCATCAAATAATCTTTAGAATTGCGGCCTGTAGTTTGATTACAAGGTTTGGATGGGGGTCTAGCCAGCCAGACGGACGGACGGACATCGCTAAATCGACTCAGAAAGTGATTCTAAGCCTATTGGTATACTAAAAGGTGGGTCTAAGACAAATATTTCTATGTGTTACATACATCAGCATAAACTTATAATACCCTTTCCACCTATGGTGGTGAAGGGTATAAAAAGCATTCTGGGACCAATATTGTATGTAATAAATATAAACAATAAAAAAACTGAATAAATATTTAAATTTTTTGTATTTTGTAAATTTGACCCACTAATGTCATTTACGTTTTATTTTTGAAATACAGGATAAGGGTTAAAATGTTGATAAAGCATCCAATGATTTAAATGTATGATTAAATACCCACATGTAATTAGCCTGAATTTTCATTGAAATTTAAACTTTTTTGTCAGTAAATAAAGTTAAGTTGTCATTTATTCAAGAGTTAATCCAAATCTTTATTTGGCTTTCTCTTTGTTTTTGCATTCTTAAGTATTTTTTAAGAGTATTTCTCTTAAAACATAAAAAAAGCTTTTATGTTTTTTTACCTCTATTTTCTATCTCTTGTTCATATCTAATTATCTCTCCTTCATTAATTCTCTTAGTTCCTTCTCTCGATTTGGATTATTTTTCTTAAATTTCCCTTAAACTTCTCTATTGTCTATTGTGGTAAAAATTCCCTTTGATATGAACGAAGAAAGAAACTCGTTCTTTTTGAACAATATTATTAAACCTTAACTTGATAGCCCCGAGGTATTTGGGGAAAAAGCCCCCAAAGGGATTTTTCATGTTGAAAATATTAAAATAAAAACAAAGAGATTTTTTTTAACAATTGTTTTTCTTTTGCCAGATTTTCTGTTTAATGTTTGCAGTCTAGCAATTATTTTAATGTTTTTCTTTGGGACTTTGTTTTTTCTTTGTTTTTAGTTGTGTAGTTGTTGTAATTGTTGTAATTGTATTTGCGTTTTATTTGCCTTGTAATTCATTTGTTATTTTTTTTTTTGTAATATACTTTCTTTTGTACATCGGCTGTTTGACTTTAGTTTGTTAAATTTTATAAAACATATTTAATAATTTGTTGCGTGTTTTTTGTGTTGTAATCGAGGTATGATACCGCTTCTGTGGTAAATATACATATGTATGTATGTACATGCCATGAGTTAAAGTCTGTTATATTTAAGTTTTAAACTTTAATCAAGTCCACATGGTTTTATGTTTGTGTAGGCTAAAATTTAAAGTAAATATTGGTAATGGCTGCTTTGTTATGTTTGTAAATTAAGTTGACTGTAAACTTTAAAATTGGGTTATTTGTAATACATACATAGATTTAACTGCACTCAAGTTTTTGTTTACTCTTTAACAGCAAAACGTATACGTAATATATATTTTAAGATCCTATTAAAAATTAATCATACGTTATAAAAATTTTTGACGCCTCCTAAAATTATGTTACAAAATACAATACAAAATACTAGATTCATACAAATGTCTTAGAGTAAGTTTTATAAAATAGATATAATGTCAGGCTCATTCGTAATACAGAAAAAATCGTTTTATAGCAAAGTTTTTATACTCTTCACCACCATAGATATATTGGTCTGAGTCCACCTTTATTTATACTAATCTACTCATAATCAATAAATAAGTCGATTTAACGATGTCAGTCCGTTCCTCTGCCTTAACAAGTAATCTTGTTATTGAAGTCACAACATTTTACAAAATTTTCATTGAAATCATTCAAAAACAACTTCAATACGTGAAAACCGCAAAAAAAGATCATAAATTCTTCGATAATTTCAATTATATGCTTAATTTTCGCACCGACCGACAGGCTTGACAAACTAAAATACTTTTTACTTGCTTTTTAACTTTATTTTTACTCGATTTTTAAAAACTTGTTTATAAAGAGTGTTCTAAAAAAAATATGCATTTACTATTTTAGACAAAATTTATCCATAGTGCAAGAAATAATTTATTTTTTGATCAAGTTAGTTTCTATAGATATGTCAGATACTATTATTTTAGAAATTATTGACTTTCAATAGTTATTTCAATCAAAATGGACTGCGAAAAAAAGTTCGTGAAAATATAATTAAAACTTTTCAAAAAAATCCGTCATGGACTGTTAAAAAAATAGCTACAAATTTGAAAGTTAATCCTCGAACGGTTTCTAATGCCATCAGACGGTATAAGGAAAACCTGAGCATTGAAAGAAAACCTGGATCAGGGAGGAAAAAAGGTCCTACAGATATTGGTAAGGCAAAATAAGTCGAGCGACTCTTTCGAAGAGCGCCTAACACTTCTTTAAGAAAAGTAGCTCGTACAGTGAAATGTTCTACGAATTTTGCACATAGAGTCAAAGCTTATGCTGGACTGAAGACATACAAAGTCCAAAAGGTTCCAGATCGCAATGCTGTAAAGAACTTAGAAGCAAAAAAACGAGCGAAAAAATTGAAGTCTGATTTTATAAAAAAATACACCTGTTGTGTGATGGATGATGAAACATACGTACTGGCAGACTTTTCTCAACTTCCTGGTCAAGATTTTTATGTTGCTGATAAACGGGGCAATGTTCGGCAAGAGTTTCGCACAAAAAAACAAACAAAATTCCCTAAGAAGTTTCTCGTGTCGCAAGCTATTTGCAGTTGTGGCAAAAAAAGTAAAGTATTTGTGGCATCTGGCACAATAAACACAGAAATTTATATAAAGGAGTGCCTACAAAAACGGTTGTTACCCTTTTTAAGAGAGCACAGAGTGGCTACATTTTTTTGGCCCGATTTGGCATCATGCCATTATGGAAAAAAGGCACTTGAGTGGTACTCAAAGAATAATGTCATTTTTGTACCACGAGAGGCAAATCCACCTAACTGTCCAGAACTTCGGCCTGTGGAAAGGTATTGGGCTCTGGTAAAAAAGGAATTGAAGAACAAAGGAAAGATTTCCAAGAACATGTCCGATTTTAAGCGCAGGTGGAACACATGCTCCAAAAAGGTATCAGAAGCAACTGTAAAATCTTTGATGGGAGGAGTACTAAGTAAACATTTTAATGCTAAATGATTTTGTATAATATGTCATTATATTTGCGTATTTTGTAGAGTTTTGATATTAAAAGGTTTGATTTTTATTTAAGAAAATCCAACTACAAATTTTATTTAGAGCACTCTTTATGACGTTTAAATTTATTTTAATTTTCTTTAACTTTTTCTTTTATTTGTTATATCGTGTTTAAGATTTGCTTATATAAGGTATTCAATGGAAAAAATTATAACGGACGTTAAATCGTTCGTTCATTAAATCGAGATTCGTTATTCCCGACTTTACTTGTATAACTTCGGTGAATAAGGGCGGAATTTTTAAAATGTAGATATTACACTTCTATACCCATTATGACATTTTATTAAAAGAATTTTCTCAAATAATACGGGTTATATTTGCTTGTCGGGATGTAAATGAGATGCAGTTGTTGCCTCGGTTACCGGCTAACAGGTAATAACTGTATTCAATTCCTACTCAGATATCCTGGTGGTACATCCTGGAAACCTGAGCAACCTAGTTGAAGATGCGGTAAACAACCCGAATGGAATTCTGGGTCAGGGCTAACGTGAGGGGGAGTTATCTTAGAGCCATTCCGACGTATTTTGTCTAAGGGTCTAAGATAATTGAACGAAACTGTAGCGTCTATTCAACATGTTAGTTGCGGCTGCAAGCGGGCGTCTGTCTCGGATCGAGCGGCTCGCTTTACAAATGTGGTTCTTGTCTTTGGACTCGTCATCCATCGATTTAGCACTTACGATGTTTTAAGCATGGAAAGAAACAACATTAAAGAATATACTACTCTAAGGGGTAATCAAGCGAGAAATCCCCCTGCTGCGGCAGCTGGCACAAGGATTTTGGAGGTGCCTAATCTATGCAAGAACATCCTGATAAATGAAACCAATTCTATTCAAAGAAATCGAACTACAAAAACTAATAAAGGCATGAAAGAAAGTTTAAAGTTTGCGATATGGAACGTACGCACGCTATACGAAACTGAAAAACTAGATCAAATAAGGCGTGAAATATTTGATAGTAAAATTGATTTGCCGGCGGTGCAAGAAGCTAGATGGACAGGAAAAGGTGAAGTTCGGAACATAAATACTGTGTTTCTTTACCCCGGTCGCCCGGAGGGTGGTGAGCAAAGTAGGGATCTTGGATTTTTGATGACTAAAAGAATAGCTAAAGCCATGATAGCATGGTATTCTATGAATGAGAGGCTAATGGCAATAAAACTTAAGACCAAACCTCGTAATATGATAATTATCAATGCCTACGCCGAAGTTGGCTTAAACAACACCGGTTTGGAACACTACATTGGTAAGCACGGTGTCGGAGTAAGAAAGGACAACATAGAACTATGCTGTGAGAGGAACTATGCTGTGAGAGGAAACTGGTGGCAGAATTTTTCCTCAAAAGCTTCACCATAAAATAACTTGGATATCGCCGAACGGTGTCACTAAGAACCAAACTGATCATATTTTGATTAACTCTAAGTGGCGATCATCTTTACTTGATGTACGCTCGAGGCGAGGTCCAGATATAAACAGCGACCACCACTTAGTCATATCTAAAGTTCGATTGAAAATAGCGGCTCTGAGGTCAGAAATGGCAAAAGTCGATAGGAAAATTGATGTTGGGAAACTGGAATCAGAGCGACATCGAAATGCCTTTATAATATCCATAAGATATTTTAAGCAACACTGATGCAAATATAAATGAAATCAACAAACGTTAGGTTTTAAAAACCATAAAAGAAAAGTATGGCTCACCCAAGCAACATGGGACCTGGTTGAACAACGTAAAACCATAAAAAACCCAAGCCTAAATGCAAACGCTGATGTTGAGGAGCTTAATGCAATATACCTCTGCAAGGAGGGACAAGAGAATGTGGGTAGATGAAAAAGCGAGCCAAGCTGAGTCAGCTGCAAGCAAGGGCGACATGAGGACCTTATACAATATATCAAGGGCGTTGTGTGGCAAACCTACATATGAACAATTAATACGATGGATGGAACACTTCCAGTCAACATTAAACAATCCCATTGGATTAGAAGCACTGACGGAAGTGCAAAATGAAACCAACCATGACTGTTTATTCAGCGGAATTTCAGACAGCCCACCAACAATACAAGAAGTGAAGAATGCTTCTAAAAGCCTTAAGCGCAACAAGGCCCCGGGCAATGACAATATCTCAGCGGAGATGCTTTTATGTGACGTTGAAGGATCGGCGAGACTGTGGCACCCATTTGTGCGTAAAATATGGGAAGAAGAAGCTCTACCAACCTCCTGGAATGAAGGTATACTAGACTCCAAAGACTGCGATAACTACAGGGGAATAACACTTCTTCCAATACCGAGCAAAATACTAAGTCGAGTAGTTTTGAATAGAACATCTGACGCAGTTTCTGAAATACTCCGCGAAAATCAGCTTGGGTTCCGAGAGAATAGATCTTGTGCTGATCTAATTAACACAGTAAGAATTGTACTGGAGCAATGTAATGAATTCCGCACGCCCATTTATCTAGCGTTTATCGACTTTATGAAGGCCTTCGACAGTGTCAACAGGTGCTATCTATGGAGTATTTTAGAAAACCGTAACATGCCAACGAAAATTCTGAACTTAATTCGGGCAATGTACGTGGACTTTAAATGCCGGGCTCTACATGAAGGTAAATTGTCTAATCCGTTCGAAGTTACTACTGGAGTAAGACAAGAATGTATATTATCACGCATACTTTTTATCCTTGTCATCGAAAATATAATGCGCACGGCACTGAATGGTAGACGTGGTATCCAATGGACACCCTTTAAACAGCTCGAGGACTTGGAATACGCCGATGACGTATGTCTTCTAAGCCAAAGACCAGGTTACCTTCAAGAAAACACTAGCGCTATTACTGTTGAATCTCGGGCAGCTGGGCTGGAAATCAATATTTCCAAGACAAAGATTATGCCTGGAGGCTATGGCACAAACCCGTCGCCGCACATCAATGTGAATAACGAGGGTATTGGATGTGTAGGTACCTTTAAATATCTTTGTATCTGCAAAAGGTGGCGCCGACGAGGATATTGAATCGCGTTTATTATAAGGCAAAATCGGGTCAACTTTCTCTCCTAAAGATTAGAGAGTTTCTTTTGGCGGTTTTTCAAGATATTAGAGCAACGTTCAATAATACAATTCCGGATACGGTAGCTAAATCTCTACGTAATATTTATGAGTGTATACGATAGTTTAAGAAAGCTTGTTATTAAACTTCGTTCTGAAGTTTCACTAGAAAGATTGATCTAAATGTTGTCTCATATGCAGATGATATTGTAATGGCTTTTGGAGCCAAGTTTCTGAGTACACTTGGGGGAAAAGGACAACCGAAATGGACAGAGTACAATTGTTTTGCAGTTTTCAATCAAGACTGAATTAGTTTCGTTCAACAATATGTACAAAAATCCCCAAGTGAAAATTATATTCTTGGGGGATAAAGGAATACACCGAAAGTTTAAATATTAAAGACATGGCTACAAATTCCATAATTGCACTATATGCGAGAGGGCGCTGGAAAACAATGAGAATTAAGGCCTGGTATATAAAGAGTGTTCTAAAAAAAATATGCATTTACTATTTTAGACAAAATTTATCCATAGTGCAAGAAATAATTTATTTTTTGATCAAGTTAGTTTCTATAGATATGTCAGATACTATTATTCTAGAAATTATTAATTTTCAATAGTTATTTCAATCAAAATGGACTGCGAAAAAAAAGTTCTTGAAAATATAATTAAAACTTTTTAAAAAAATCCGTCATGGACTTTTAAAAAAATAGTTAAAAATTTGAAAGTTGACCCTCGAACGGTTTCTAATGCCATCAGACGGTATAAGGAAAACCTGAGCATTGAAAGAAAACCTGGATCAGGGAGGAAAAAAGGTCCTGCAGATATTGGTAAGGCAAAATAAGTCGAGCGACTCTTTCGAAGAGCGCCTAACACTTCTTTAAGAAAAGCAGCTCGTACGGTGAAATGTTCTACGAATTTTGCACATAGAGTCAAAGCTTATGCTGGACTGAAGACATACAAAGTCCAAAAGGTTCCAGATCGCAATGCTATAAAGAACTTAGAAGCAAAAAAACGAGCGAAAAAATTGAAGTCTGATTTTATAAAAAAATACACCTGTTGTGTGATGGATGATGAAACATACGTACTGGCAGACTTTTCTCAACTTCCTGGTCAAGATTTTTATGTTGCTGATTAACGGGGCAATGTTCGGCAAGAGTTTCGCACAAAAAAACAAACAAAATTCCCTAAGAAGTTTCTCGTGTGGGAAGCTACTTGCAGTTGTGGCAAAAGAAGTAAAGTATTTGTGGCATCTGGCACAATAAACACAGAAATTTATATAAAGGAGTGCCTACAAAAACGGTTGTTACCCTTTTTAAGAGAGCACAGAGTGACTACATTTTTTTGGCCCGATTTGGCATCATGCCATTATGGAAAAAAGGCACTTGAGTGGTACTCTAAGAATAATGTCATTTTTGTATCACGAGAGGCAAATCCACCTAACTGTCCAGAACTTCGGCCTGTGGAAAGGTATTGGGCTCTGGTAAAAAAGGAATTGAAGAACACAGGAAAGATTTCCAAGAACATGTCCGATTTTAAGCGCAGGTGTAACACATGCTCCAAAAAGGTATCAGAAGCAACTGTAAAATCTTTAATGGGAGGGTTTCCGAAAAAAAGTAGATAATTTTGCAAAACCCGAGTACTAAGTAAACATTTTAATGCTAAATGATTTTGTATAATATGTCATTATATTTGCGTATTTTGTAGAGTTTTTATATTAAAAGGTTTGATTTTTATTTAAGAAAATCCAACTACAAATTTTATTTAGAGCACTCTTTAGCTGAAGAAATTCACTTAGCTCATGATACTTCATAGCATCTAAAGAAAAGCAAACTTGTCGTGAGCATCACTGCCACGTATCGTGTCATGTCATCAGGTTGGCTAAGATCGTCTGCATTTGCTAACTATGTGTGGCATTGTGCACTTTTATCAAAACTTGTTGATTCTGGTGTCGGTAATACCTTTTTTCGATTTATATCGAGCTTCCTCAGAGGTAGCATTATAAGAGTTGTTGTAGATGTGATCTCATCAAACGAGTTCAAGATCAATTGATGGGTACCGCAAGGCTCTGTTTATTCTTCTTTTCTATTTTTGAACGAACTCCTAATCCTATCTATTTTTTTTCCAGATGACAGTTACATTTGACATTCTTATTTATGTAATTATACACCAGATCTTCTACAGATTGTGGCTATGGAACAAATCATAAAGGAATCATTAAATCAATTGAAAAATTAGGATTAATCAGGCTTGAGTTCATTTTTAATTTTCAAATTATTAATTTGAAAATTTGAAAGTAATAATGTGGAGAAAAACTGAAAAAATTATTTTGAACGCGGCTAGTGGATTGCAATTTCTGTCCCGCCACAGGACGTCATCAGCACTTAGCGCCCTCGACCACAGTCGAGTTATCAAATTGCAGAGATAATCATCAATTTAACTCATTGAGTTTGATCGAACATCACTACGTTTAATTGATTGTGTATTCTCCTATTACGATTATTATTAAATCGCGACTTGGAAACCGTTTTCAAATGGGGTCGTGCGAATTGAGTAAACTTTAATGCACACAAGACTCGGTGTTGTATCCATGAATGGTGTAAATATTCAGGAATCAGATGTTCTTAATGTTTTGGGCATGAGAATTCAATATGATGTCCGTTGGCCTAAGCACCTAGTAGCTAGGTTTTCAAAATTGGTGTAAGAGATACTGATCTCTTTAAAATTTATACCAACTATATCCGACCAAAAATGGAATACAACTCTCAGGTACTCTATAGAAAAAATTCGTTCTTTAGATGTTTATTACATATGTGGTACTCACTTCTCGCAAAAATTTTTCCTACCAGTTGCAATTTAGAAAAATTTAAATAAATGTCCTCAAACACTACTCCCTCTATCCTCCATTCCACAATCTATTTTCCTAGTTCCAACACAATGCATAGCATAAGAAGGGGTCATCCACTGAGTGCTAGTCCTAAATAAAAAATATGTTCTACAAAGAACACGAATTTATAATAAATTACTAAATTTTTAATAAAACTCTTCAAAAATTATAATGTAAAAATCTATAACTGGATTAATTAATCAAAGTACTCATTTGCTACATAACATACAATTGCACTGTTTGTTTACCTTAAGTTTTCCAAGTTAAGTTTTCAAATTCTATATCTAAAACAAATAAGAAAGTGCATAGTCGGTCAAGCTCGACCAAACGATACCAATTACCACTATGGTCAAAGGTGTTCTTTTTCCTGTATAAAGAAAAATATTTGCTAAATTTTGCCATCATACAAACATTTTCTCAAATATTTAAGCTATTTCCGTTTTTGGACTTATATGAGAGCTACACTAAGAGAAAAATGACGATCTGATTTTAAGAAAAAAAATCTACAATATAAGATTGCGAAATCTTGAATTTTCAATCTTGAAAATATAGCCAGTAAGATTTATATTCTTAAATTTAAGAATAAATTCTTAGTTATGAGAATACAATCTAAAAATAAACATGTAATTTGTTTGCTTTTAAGATTTTAATCTTATTATAAGATTTTAAATCTTAATTTTAGATCGTATTCTTTATTTTAAGATTGTGATCTTGATTTCAAGATTTTATTCTTATTTTGAAGATTGTAAGTTCTAATCTTAAGATCGTATTCTTGATTTTGTAGATTTGTGTGCTTGTTTAAGGGAAATATTTCAGTATTTTGTCATAAATTGTAATCCGCCGACCAAAGTAGTTGCGAAAAAGTGAAAAACTAATTTTTTGAGAAAAAATATAAATTTAATAAGAAATATAAATGGAAAACCTTAATCCGGATGAAGTGATCCTTTTAAATATTCCAATATAAGGCAATTTAGTTCCGGTATGTGATGGGGAGTATGAATTGAACTGCCCTTAACAAGAAATTTCATCAGATTTCTCGGACGATGACGCGTTGCTGAAAAATCTTTTGAAATAATTCGATCTGGAATGCGTTTTTTCGTACCTGCAGCGTAAGTTTTTCATCATATTTATAAATACATAAGTAAATTCCTTTATAAAAAATTATATTGATTTAATTTGTTTCAGGCTCAAATGTAACTTTTAGAAGTCTGCAGTATATGAAAGCAGAAGATGTAAAGGAAGCGATTCCACTCTTAGGACTTCGAATGGAGTTTCGTGAAAAATTATTTGTCTGGAAAAAGAAACAGGTTTTATTATTTAATTTAAAAAGTAAATTAAACCACTAATAGTTTTATCCTTTAGTTTGGAATTGATGAAGATATACTTTCGATGCCGTCGAAGGTAGGTCAGTGGCTACAAAAATGTCCGGATGTAACTTCCATTCCATCGTCTTCTGTAAATGTGGAAGTTAACTAAAAAGTGTTTGACAAGGTAAAAGTATTAGATAATTACTTAATACATTAAAATATGTACAAAACATAAAATATTTTCGTTTATTTATATAGGATTTAGCTTCTTTATTGAATGAATCAGTAAGTGGCAAAAACATCCTAGAATTTTATGCTTCACATAAAGGTTTAAACAATAACTATCGTGCTGATCCAGATTATAGTACATCAAATTCTAAAAAAGGATCTCGCACTTCATTCTCACGATTTCCAAGATATATTGACAGAAATATGCACACTTTTTCCAACGGAAGATGAAGTCAAGGCATTTTTAGGATAAAATTTTTTACTAACTACCTTTAATCTAAAATAAATAAATCAAAATTTTAAAATATGGGAATACTATTACATTCCGCGAAAGGGGAAAAAAATAATAAAAAATGTGTTTTATTTTATCACCAAATACGAATATTATAATAAGAAAAAACTTACTGATAATAAGATTTTCTGCTTGAAATCGAAACTTTTTCTGCTTGAAAGTAGAGTAAATGCGAAAAATCTTATTTTAAGAATAAAATCTTATTTTTCAAGATTGTTTGTAAGATCGCAATCTTGAAAAAGTTCTAAGAACAAGATCGATAATTAAGAATGCGTTCTTATTAGTTAAGATTATGTTCTTATTAATTAAGAGTGCATTCTTAAAAATTAAGAATTTAATCTTAATTAATAAGAACACATTCTTAGTTATCGATCCTGTGCTTAGATTTTTTTTAAGATTGCGATCTTACAAAGAATCTTAAAAAATTAAGATTTTATTCTCAAAATAAGATTTTTCGTATTTACTCTACTTTCAAGCAGAAAAAGTTTCGATTTCAAGCAGAAAATCTTATTATCAGCACGTTTTTTCCCTGAGTGTAGGGTCAAATGTGAACCGATTATCTCGAAATTTGGCAAATTAATTACAGTTGTTACAAAAATTATGTATGCAAAAATTAAACTTAAAATTCTCATTATTTTCGGATTTTCATGTAGTGCGTTTTGACAAACGAGTTTGTATTGGAGTTATGGTCAAATGTGGACCGATTTCAACAAAATTTAGTGCAGTGATTTTGGTTTACATAAGCAGTATTTATTTCAAATTTCATGAAAAAATTGATGTTTGTGGTCAATATATTAATGCCAGGAAGTGGGACATATGGGAGGTACCATAAGTACTGGACCGATTTTGACGAATTTCAATAGCCATGGTCAAAAAATGGTCTATGCCAAATTTCATCAAATTATCTCTACAATTGCGACCTAGACTTTGATTACATCGTTAACATGGGAGTCCAGACATCCAGCCTTCACCACCATAGGTGTAAAGGGAATTATAAGTTTGTGCTGATGTATGTAACGCAGTAGACTTACAATCACTTTCCGTCCGTCTGACTGGGTGGACCCCTATGTAAACCATGTCATCAAACTACAGGTCTCAATTCTTAAGATAATTTGATGAAATTTGGCACAAAGCATTTGTTTGGGGACTATGGCTATTTAAATTCGTCAAAATCCATCCATTATTTATGGAACCACAAAAATCAATACTTTTTCATGAAATTTAAAATATATACTAGTTATGTAAACTTAAATCACTGTTTTTAATTTCGTTGAAATCGGTTCACATTTGACCATAGCTCCGATACAAACTTTATTTCTTAAAACGCATTAAATAAGATGAAATTCACTAAAACGATCGTAAATCCGAAGATAATGAAAATTTTATGTTTTTTTTGCATAAATGAATTTTTGTAACAAATGTAATCAATTTGCTTAATTTCGAGATAATCGGTTCACATTTGACCCTAGCTCTTATATAAGTCTAAACGACGGAAGCAGCTTAAATATATAAGTTTTGATAACATTTTTGTATGATGGCAAAATTTAACAAATATGTGTCTTTATACAGGAAAAAGAACACCTTTGACCTTAATGGTGAAGGGTATCGTATGGTAGTGCTTGACAATAGGTTTTTTTACTTTAAAAACAAGTAAAAAGTCCTATTGTCAAGCACGACCATACGATACCCTTCACCATTAAGGTCAAAGGTGTTCTTTTTCCTTAAAAAATATTTATATCGTTCTAGTGAACAAAATTTGATAAAGTTATTCCAACTTAAGTCCATTTTCTATAAATACTTCTAATTTTAAACAAATTACAAAATGTTGAATTCGAACATTAATGTGGAAATTTATAATTGGATTAATTAATTAAAGTACTCATTTCCTTCATAAGCATACAAATGAGCTGTTTGTTTATCTTAAGTATTCCAAAATAAATTTTTAAAGTTTATATCCAAAATTAAAGACATGTTCCTGAAGGAAATCTGGACGTGAACCTACCTCAAAAGCTGAAATGTTAAACATTTCTCAACTCATGCCAAAAATCTCTTTAAAATGCTTTAAAAAGTTGCTCAGTTATTTTTTATATCTCTAAAGTTATGGAAGAGAACTTATGCGATTTGCTTAGTATTTACTAATGAAGATAAAGGAGAAAGCTTTTATAAAAGAGAAAAAAAAGTTTGAAAAAAGATTTTCTTGAAAATTTTCTGACTTTTTAAAGAATTAAATTATTAAAAAATAATTCTTAATTTTCTTAATTTGGAAGATTTTTGTTTTATTAAATTAAAAGAAAATGTGTGTTAAAGCTTTTTTTCTTATTAAGAGCTTTTATGCTCTCTTGTGTTGAGTTTCCCTTTACTTTTGTTGGTTTAACAAATGAGAACGAGGGTGTGTTGAGTTTTGATAACACAAAAATTTTTGGTTTTTTGCTGAAAGTGTACGTGCGTGTGAATTAACACACGATGTCCTTTGGGTTAGTGAAACTTTTACCTAAAAATTCAGTTTTAGCTCATCCGTCGGAGTGTCAATGTATATAAAATAATGACGGTGTGTTTGTTGACGTGCGCATCAGTGTTACCGTGTTCTTGTGTTTAAAGTGAACAAAAGAAAACAAATTAATTAAAAAGAAAAAGAAAATAATTAAGAAAAAAATTTAAGTAAATTTAAATACATAAGAAGGAATAAATTGTTGGTTATAAAGATAAATGAAAATTTATCTATGAATAGAAAAAATATCTCTTAAAATTGTTACTTACTTTTTGACTTTCGTTTGTCAAAATTGTTATCGTATTCGTTAATATAATACAATAATCGTGTGCGTATTGTTCTCGTAGTCGTTGTTGTGTGAAGTGAGTTTTCTGCTATTGTTCTTCTTCTACTTTAACTTTTTTTGGAAGTCATTTTGTAAGTGTTTCAGTGCTTGTGTATTTTCCGTTCGTTTAAGACTTTTTTTTTGTGATGTTGTTGGTTTCGTGTTTGACGTGCCGGACATAAAACATTTGTTTCAAAATATAGTTATTCGTTTATTTTTTTTTGTTGGCCATCGCTATTGTCGTTGTCAAAGTGTGCGAAATTTTTTTTATTTAACATAGAGAGTGTCGTTTTTTTCGTTTCTGTTTCGCCTTCATATAAATTGCGAAAAAAGTAGAAAAAAATTTGACTGTTCTATACAGTTTTTATATTCACGTGCTGGTGTTTAAAGCCTCTGCCTCACTGTCGTTGTTAACAACAAGGATTACTTAAGGATATTCAACTCAACCCGTCAAGGGAACATACACAAACAGTGAAAGCTAAAGCCAAAAACAGCCTTACCGTTATCATTACTAACATATACACAGGCATAGACAAAAAGAAAATTTTGAAAACATTTACCAACACAAAAAATTAAATTAAACAATTCCATATCAGCCTAAGCTTTACAATTGCAAAAGTTTATTATAATAATGTGTGTGTTTTTTTTCTATACTTTACAGGAAAATTCGCTAAAGCGTGAAGAAAATTAAAAAAAGTGAAAAAAATAAAGAAGCAAAACAAAGTTTGAAATAAGAAAGAAAATTTATATATAAAACAGACGTCACAACAATTAAACATGATGTGAATTAAGCCAAAATTAAACATAATCAAAAGAAAATTTTTGGAAGTAAAAAAAAAAGCAGGGAGTTAATAAAATTCTTTAATGGAAAAGAAAAATTTGCAGTCCTTACAAAAAAATTTATGAAAACAAAAAAAAGTAAAAAATTAAATTATCTAAAGTAAACCTTGAAAATTGTTGAAAATTTTGAAAACAAATAAAATTTTTGTGAATCTAATAACCTCTTTAAAAAAAGGATATTCTTAAAATTTATGAAAAAAATCATATCTTAAAGTTATTTCAAAATTTTATTAATATAACAAAAATATTTCTACTAATAATATAAGAAATTCAATACAAATAAATTCAAATTCCTACAAATAAATTAGTGCTAAATATCAAATAAATTAAAAATTATTAAAAATATAAGAAATTCTTAGAATTTGAAAAAAGTGTTATTTAACTGCATTTTGACATAAATATTAAAGGAATAAGGAGAATAAAATTATATAATAAAAGTGAGTATTTAATTTCATTTTTAAAATTTGTTAAAATTTCTTATATAAATACTAAATACTGGGGGCAAATTACCACATTCGATATCGAAAGAAAACTCAGACTTTTAAGCGAATATTATGAAGTATACTTTAGGGATGTTGAAAGTTACTTCGATGCAAAAAGTTTATTGAAATTTGGTATCCATTTTAATTCGTTTTTAAAAACATATAGTTCAATCAAAACTATTTTACAATTGTTTATCTTTTCGGCAAATAACTTCAAAAAATATAGTAAAATGTGCATCTTTAAAATAATTTTGATGATCCTTAAAGTATGCTATACAAATTTTTTGAAAATTTCTAAAATTTCGATCGATATCGAATGCCCTGTTGTCAAATCATCGCCTTCGATATCGATCAAAAATCAGACTTTTAAACAAATATTGTGCAACATACCTTAGGGATTTTCAAAACAATTTATTTTTGCAACAAGTTCAATAAAATGTGATATCTAAATGTATTGCATTTGTTTGCCAAAACATTTAGTCCCATTTCACACGAATCAGGTTTAATTGATCAATTTTCTTTAAATTTCTTTTGAACCTGCATTTCCGTTCACACACGAACATTTTCTTCATCAGTTCTCATTTTATTTTCCTTAAATTTCATATAAAATTTTCCCTATTTCACTAAACTACAATTCTACCAGTTTCAAAGTTACAATTACAAGTCTAATACTTACAAGTGCTGTTCAACTGTGTTTCATTAAAATTTTCACAACAATTGTAGCTTATTGGACTTGTAAACTACAATTTGTACAATTACAATTTCTAAAATTACAATTTCTACGATTATAACAAAATAAATTATTTTGATAAATAAATATATGGAGTCGATTCCCCTGACCTAGACAATTTTACACTTCTTCAAAATTATTAATTTCGATTTGGTTGAGATTTTATGGCGGTTCAAAGTTATTTTTTTTAAGATTTATTTTCGAAACATACCCACTTTATATGCCTAAAGCTTTTGATTTGGTTATCAGATTTTTATAAGACTACTCGTATGCTCATACTTTAGCATATGTCCTGTAGTTTCATGTTCTTTTAATTAAAAAAATTTGTACTGAAATATTATGAGTTTTTTGTTTTCCGATCCACCATGTCTACACTATTATCCACATTTGAGAGAATGATAAAGAAAATAGAAAAAATGATTTTTGAGATATCCTTGAGTAAAGAACATCATTGATCTCCCTTGTTCTGCATACTTCTCAAGATAATTTCATTAAATTTGACACAGACAATTCTTTTGGTAGTCAAAGTACAATAAATTCGTCATGGTACACTAAGTAATGGACTACATAATTAAAAACAAACAAAATAAACAAATGGAAATTAGTATTGATTTGATTTTGTGTTAATTTTACCTAATTTTTATTAAAAAAAAGTAGTTATAAACCTAATTTGAATTCAATTTATCATTCACTTGTAACTTGTAAAATTTTTTTAGAGTCTTCGTCGACCCTATGCTTTTTTTCTACAATTCTACAAGTGTACAAATACAAATTTAGATTAGTGAAACAGAACCACTTGTAGAAGTATGACTTGTAAGCCTGTGAATTGTAAAAATCAGTAGCTATAAACTTGTAATTGTATTTTATTAAAACACAATTATTTACAAGTTTACAATTTTACAGGCAAAAACGCTTGTAATTGTAAACTTGTAGCTTAGTGAAATAGGGCCCAGGTTTCTATATATCAAATTCTGTCAGTTTTTTCTCATTCAAATTCAAGACTTGATAAGCCAAACTTGACTATCATTGAAGTTTTGACATATAAGTTACATTGTAATGATCCGTGGCTTGGTACTAAAAGGGGCCAATGTCAATTTTCGGATGTTTTGAGTTAGTCATTGCATTAGGTTCATCTTTTAACTCTCTTTTATTTTGTTCCAACAGCCAATCTTTGGCTCCTACCAGAACAGCTTCATAAGAAATTTAAGGGCCAATGTCACTCTAACCTCATCTACAATTGTTAGTGCTAAAAGGGCCAATGTTAGTGGTTATATCTGTTATACTTTTAGATTTATTGGCATTAAAGTGTATTTTACTCGAAATTTAGGCTGTTTTCGTAAGATTTTGGAAGGGGGCTATGGCTAAATGTAAACCGATTTTGATGAAATTTTATATGCTGCCTAGGGCTTATGTTAAAGGTCTATATAAGTGATTAGCCGAGAAGAGGTTATACGGGAGCTATGGTCAAATGTGAACCGATTTCAATGCAAACATTTTCTCATATATAAGAAGAAGTTTTTACTAAGTTTCAGTGAGCTAGCTCTTTTAGTTTAGGCGTTATCGTGATTTCAACAGACAGACAGTCGGACATCGCTCATCGTCTTAGAATTTCATTAGGATTCAGAATATATATCGTTTTTGGTTTTTGTGCCCATATTAAGGAAATTACAAACAGAATGACAATCTCAATATACCCCCATTCTTTTTGATGGTGGGTATAAAAAAGCGAAACTTTTGATAACTTAACAATTTTAACAAAATTTCTTAGAATATAAGCTCTATACAGTAAAAGCTTGATTTCTTGACTTTCCAAAACTAACTTTTTAAATCGCTCTGCAAATGTGAGAGTTGGAGGTACTAAAGTACTACGACCTACACGAAAACAGTTTTTTTTTTGTAAATATCTTGAAATTTTGCACTCTTTTCGAAAACTTTGAAAATGGGTTTGTATGTCCTCACCTAGGTCTGTCTATAACCCCTCCTAGGTCGCTTTCTAAGTTTTTAGAAAAGTTTCCTTTTGGTAAACAAATATTTTTGGCTTATATATGATGTTGGCGTTACGAGCGGTTAAGAAACAAACTTTTGGAGGCTACAGGGGCAGGGGCGATAAGCGTGGTCAATTTTGATGAAACTTTAAAATTTTCTTAATTTAGGAGCTCTCCTTATAATTTTTTGCTAAGAAATGTATAAAGAAATCGCACTGTGTACCATGTCACCCAATGTTGAATATCAGTAGTGAAGGTTATCTAATTAATTGAACACTTAAATGCTGTTTATGTAACACAAGCGACAGACAATTGAGTGACATTTATATATATTTTGTTTTTGTTATAATAACAAAACACATGCAAATTTCACTCAATCGTCAGGTGCTTGTATTACATAAATAGCACATTAATGGCCCGTTTTTATAAATAGTCTAATTTTTGAAGCGAACGTTTGGTGGCAGGCGATTTCGTAAGAAATTGAGTTCATATAAAATATTCGTCTAGCTTACGTTATGTAAGCTAGACGAAGTGGTAACCCTTGACAAAACAAAAGTTGAGTGTTTTCTTTCGACTCATTGTTTATTGATATTTTATTTAGTTGCAGGTCAACCAGCGAGGAATGCACATGTGTAGAGGTTATTTTTTTTTGTTTTTAAAAATGGAACTTATAAAAATTACAAATTAATGTGGGGTTTATATAACTCAAGCGGTTGACGATTGTGTGAAATTTGCATGTATTTTGTTTTTGTTACAATAACAAAACACAAGAAAATGAAAGATTTTATATTTCTAATAAATTTTTTATCAAAAAAAAGTCCATAATTTTATTGTATAAATTGGCGACGATTACTTTTTTCTGGTCGTTTGTTTGTGGCTCAATAGATGAGTGAAATCCAATTACAAGAACCAACATTTAATGCAAAGATTTCATTTCTTACGTATTTCACTCAAAGAGAATTAAGTTGTTACTCAAATCTCCTTTACTTATTCACCTATGACCATATGCCTAATATTAATTAAGCCTACTATTGATTTTTTTAAATATACCAGGACAATTTTGCTATATTTCGTTACTATAGTTACTTCTGTTCAGGTTCAATTGGGTTTTAATAGATAGACGTTCCTCACTCAATATATGTATACCAAATGCGTCCTTAAGGCATTATTTTAGGAATTATAAATTAAATGACAATCTTAATATCTTTATATTTGTTAATGGATATAAAAATTATCTGGTTTTACTAGGAATAGACCTCTTCTTAGTAAAATCAACGAAATTTTATCATCAACACAGATAATTTTTAGGTAGAATATCTTCAAAATAAAGAAGGTTTGCCTCAAAACCTCATTTTCAAACTGTGTCGTTTTATGTATGTAAATGTATTCAAAGTTTCAGATTTCAGACAATGAAATGTCAATCACAATCTCTAGGTTTATTTTTAGATCTTAATTAATAACCAACAATATTTTTTATAAAATATTAATTCTGGGAAATATTTTTTAGCTTTCAAAAATTCTTTCATATTTAACAAAATGAAATTCATAAAAAATTTGGCTTTTCAAAATTCAAAAGAATCTCTACTGAATTTTTTATATTCCTTAACATTTTTCCAATATAATTTCATTCTTCTGAAAATTTAAGTTAAAATTTTATGCAATTTAAATAATACCCATCCCATCACTAATGACATTTCCATATTCAATTGATATTATCATTATTTATTACGCATTTCATAAATATTTTTTTTTCAAACTTCTCTCGACATTTTGCAATCAGTAATGTAGGTCATCATTAACGTTATCATCATCATCAACATCATCAACGTCGTCGTCGTCATCGTAGTCGTCAATGTTTCCACTTGTATACAAGAGCTTATGGCTTGATATTCATGATTTGTTTAAACAGGATATAATGTAAATTTTGTTATAAATTTAAAAAAAAATTAAAATTGTACATAAAATAAATATTTCAAGTTTGAACAGAAGATAAATGAAAAGGAATTTTAAATTAAAATTTTTTCATTTCAGTAAAATTTTTGTTAACATTTTTTCATTTTTTTTGGAAATATTAAAATAACAAGAAGTGAATATAAGGGAAAAGTAGTAAAAAAAAATACAAATGATGTCCTTAACAAAAATTAAAGCAAAAATTTAAAATAACAAACAACAATACATACACAATAGTTTGCAAACTTGAACTATAACAACAACAAAGCAACGACAAAAACTGTAATAATAACAATAACAACAACAGTAACAGCAACAATAATAGCAACACGAGTTGTAGCAACATGAAAACAAAAGACCAGAAATAATAATCCTTCCTGCAATTAAAGTATTTTTTTTGTTTGTTTGTAGTGTTTGTTTATTGTTGTAGTTAAAATAGGAGGGCAGGTGGAGAAGTCTTCTATAAAAAATATTAAGCTTAAAGAGATTTTGAAAATAAAGAAGAACCTTTTAAGAGATTTTGTTTGTCTTTTTAATAAAAATTATCTAGATTTTGTAGAAATTTTTTTTTCAATAAAAATTAGGGTTTATAGAAATTTACCATTTTTTTAAAATTCGAGTTTCTGGATTCGTTTATGAATTAGCGTTTTTATTATACCCACCATCAAAAAGAATGGGGGGTATATAGAGATTGTCATTCCGTTTGTAATTTCCTTAATATTGGCTCAAAAGCCAAAGGCGATATATATTCTAAATCCTTATGAAATTCTAAGACGATTGAGCGATGTCCGTATGTCTGTCTGTTGAAATCACGATAACGCCTACACGAAAGGAGATAGCTCACTGAAACTTAGTAAAAACATTCTTTATCTCTGACAAAATTTTGGTATAGAAATTGGGCAAAATCGGTTAACATTTGACTGTAGCTCCCGTATAACCTCGCCTACGCTAATCGCTTATTTGCTAATAAATAACAAACTATAATAGTTACGATGATAAAATTTGGTATATGGAAGTCTTTCGTAAGCAGTAGGCAGCATATAAAATTTCATCAAAATCGGTTCACATTTAATCATAGCTCCCATACAAAAAACTTACGGAAACAGCCAAAATTTCACCTAAAATACACTTAAATGCCAATAAATCTAAAACTATAATAGATATAATCACAAAATTTAGTACGAGAAGGTCTTATGTCAATGCCAACCAGTGTACAAACAACAACATTTTGTCACAATCGGTCACCATTTGACCATAGCTCCCATATAAAAAACTTACGGAAACACAAAAATACAAAAAGAAAAGGGGGTTTTATGTCCGTCTGATAAAAACGCGATAGCGCCTTAACAAAAAGGGCTATAGCAACAAAATTTTAAAAAAGGAAGTCTTATGTAAATGCCTTCCAGTGTGCAAAATTTTGTTACAATCGGTCACTATTTGACCATAGCTCCATTATAAAAAACTTACAGAAACAAAATACAAAAAGAAAAGACAGTTTATGTCCGTTTGTTCATCAGATAAAAGCGCGATAGCTCCTTAAGTACAAGAGCTAGAGAGACGAAATTGTACAAAAGTATTTTTGATATGTTAGGAAAGTTGTGTACTGATAACGGGCAAAATCGGTGCACATTTAGTCAGAGCTCCCATATAACCCCGCATATAACCCAGCATTAATGCGTTTTCCGATTAATGCTGATAAATTGAATACAATTGTAATAGCTATGACGACTAAATTTAGAATTGAGAAATTTTATGCAACTATTGTTCAGTATATCAAATTTTAGAGGAATCGGTTCATATTTGACTATAGCTTTCATATAAAAAACACTCCCGCAAACCAAAAAAATGTAGAACAGGCCAGTTAAAAGCTATTAAATTAGTATCTATGACAGCTATGGCCACTAAATTTTGCAAGAACAAGCTTTATATAAATACCAGCTAGTGTGTAAAATTTTGTTACAATCGGTCAATATTTGACTATAATTCTTATATATATAACATCCCCTTTTTATATCTACAATCAAAAATATTCGGAGGTACAAGCAGTATATTAAGATTGCACCAATGTCCAGACTTTATACACTCCTAACTAAATATATGGACCTGTCATATTACCATCAACATCTTTATCCTAACTAAATATTAAGATAAACGAAAAGTATTTAACAACTTATTAATGTAACTAAAACCATACCCGGTAACGATAACGAATTTTGTTCAAAGTAAATACTAGGGAAACCACTTACATACTTTTAAATTTTGAACTATAAAGCTACTGCAATCGAATTTAGTCCAAATATTTTACCAACAATACCAACTAGCGTAACAACTTTTTTCGAATTTGGTCCACGTTTTGAATTTGCTGCACCCCCGTAGATATAGATAGATATATGAGTTATGTTTCTAAATTTAATACAACTTGATGATGGGTATATAAGATTCGGCACAGCCGAATATAACACTCTCACTTGTTTATATTCAAAATCTTAAGAGAATATATGGAACTATATAACTGCTTTTCCGAAAGTTGCAAAATCGGCTTGACTTTTTTGTTATATGTTCGAAAACACACAAGTTTTCTTAAAAATTAAACAAATTTCGTTCAATGCTGTACGTAAAGGGAATGTTTGCAGTGACTTAAATTTTAATTAAAGATCATCATAGCATTCCATTCTCTACGAATATATTATAAAACATAACCTTTTGATAAAAAACTTCTTCGTAAAAACCAAAAAATTGATACATTCTTTTTAAGAAAAATTCACTTTTTACGATCAGCGAAAAATATTTGACTTTTGAAATTTATCAACACTTTGACGCCCAATGATTTACCTTGTGAAAAGACAGGGTAATCATGAATCCAAAATTTAGAAAGCTTGGGTCATCCTTAACAATTATTGTATACATAGTGATGTAATCAGACTTATGGCTTAGAGGATACAGAGTTATTACCACTTTTTTTTGTCTTAAGCCACTGTGCGACATCAGGTGTAAATAGAAATCTGGGGACAAAGCGCATTGCATTTCTGCTGCAAAAAGCCATTTTTTTGAGCACCGCTTTTGAAAAATCTAATGATGCAGTTTTATAGAAAAGTGTCTAGATATCAAAGATCAAAAATTGTTTTCAAGAAAAAGTTGTATTATGTGTTATAAAAAAGTACTGGAATATGCTTAATACTCTAAAACGAAAAGTAATGAAATTTATCATCAAACTCAATAGCTCATTCATCGAATATAGTTTCAAAGCTTTAATCTTGATGTCGATTTGATTAAGATACAGAATCTTGGTTTTAGTCTGCAAAAGAAAATAATTTAATGTCGTATATAGCTTAGGATATATTAGGAAATGAAAAAAGATATAAAAAATTTTGTGTTTTACATTTTTTTTGGACAAAAACTAAGTTGGCTCGGTTTTGCTTGGTGCTCCCACTATAACCATGTGAAAGGTGAAAGTCTCTTCTTTAGATTGGCTGAAAAAAATTCACCGAAATTTACCCAACGTAGAACAAAGTTCACAATTTTCTGAAAAAAAGTCATGTAAAATGTTATGCATAATTCCAGCAAAAAGTGTTGCAGTCGTTTAGGCGTAACTTTTTAATCAAATTGAATTCAAGTGTAAGTCCCTTAGGAGTCGATGAAAAATAAGTAGAGCTCTGTTTTTGGGTCAACCAATATATGTGTGCAAAATTTCATCAAATTTCATAAGTGAAAAATGGGGACCCAAAGCAGGTTTCCCAAGTAGTGGACAGATTTATACCAAAATTGGTTGAGCTCTTTGTTGGGTAAACTAATAAACATGTGCCACATTTTTTTCAAATTCTGTTGAGAATTCCGGCTTATACATTGAAAAAATCATAAGTAAGAAGGTACCTCAAGGAATCAAGGGCAGGTACCTCAAAGAGTCAAGGGATCTCAGCCAAAATTAGTAAAACTTTTTCTTGGACCCATTGCAGATATTTTTCAAATTCTGTTGAGAATTGCGGCTTATATGTTGAAAAAATAAATTGGTGAAAAATGGGGGTCTAAGGCAGGTACCCAAGGGGTTAATTGACCTCTTACTTAAATTCATTGATGGACGTGTGAAGAATTTCATCAAATTCTGCTGAGAATTGCGGATTGCACATTAACTAGAAAAAAGGAGAAAAATGGGGGATCCAAGACGAGTATTCGAAGGAGTCGAATAATTTCAACAAAATTAGTAGAGCTCTTTTCCAAATTGATTAATAAAAATGTGTCAAATTTCATTAAAATCTGTTAAGAATTGCATATTGAAATGAAAAATAGGCAAATAAATTGGGGTCCAAGGCAGGTATCCCAAGGAGTCGACGAATTTCAACCAAATTTGTGGGCCACTTTTTAACTAATTACAAGACATGTGTTGAATTTCATCAAATTATATTAAGAATTGCGACCTATACATTGAGAAGAAAAATAGGTGAAAAATGGGGGTCCAAGGCAGGTACCCCAAGGAGTCAACGGATTTAAAAATTTTTTTGAATTTTTCTTATCTATATAAAACTGAACTTGATAAAGCTGGTTAGTCATCCGCCTAGCATATAAGAGGTCCCAAATTCGATCCCCGGCCAGAACCACTTGAAAAAAAAAATCACCTCATAACTCAGCTAAATAGCTACTGGTTATTGAGTATTAGGCTATGTAAAACTTTTCTAACTTATGCAATATTCCAATTGGAACAAGAGGTGCTTCCCTCAGACAGTAGGCTTCATCCGATTCTATTTTTAGACTCATTGAATATAATAATTTCTGCTTTGATTAAAAGAGTGCATGATGTAACTTAATTACGTCATTCGATGAAAATAGAAATCTGAATTAAGAACCAGGGGCCAAATCGCCACCTTCGATATAGATCGAAAACTCAGATTTTTAAGCAAATATTGTGTAACATACCTTAGGGATTTCCAAAATAGTTTATTTTGCAAATAGTTTAGGGAAATGTGATAAATAAATGTATGTAACCATTTATTTCTCAAAGCATTTAGTTTAAATTAAATTATTTTACTATCACTGAACTTTTAGCAAATAAGTTACAATGTAGTGAATCTTATATGTTAGATATAATTTATAATATCCTAAAAGTATGCTACACAAATGTTTCTGAAATATCTAACATTTCGATCGATATCGAATCGATATAGACGATTTGGCTGTAGATCTGAATTTCAATAATTAAATTATATGAATCCTATGAATGAAAAGAATGAATTACCGAATTTTAAAAGATATCATTCTAAAATTTTAACAGAACCCAAGATATAACCTTAAACCAACAACTGAACCTTAAACTTGACCAAAAACTAAACCATTTTAAAGTAAATACTTTCCAACAACTTTTCAGATTATAATCGTTGGTAGTTGGTCCCTCAGTTTAGTTGTATTGCATTACATGTAACTGTTTTATTTACATTTTTTTTTAAATTTTATTTTATAAATAAAATACTTTTCCATGCTTTTCCCAACTAAGTTGGTATTCGTTAGTATTCACACGTAAACAAACTGCACTTGAACACACATGATGTTCATATTCATATATATGTACGAGTATGTATGTAGGATGGACTTACATATATGAATACAAACTAATGTATGCTTTTATTTTAAGTGACATACTCTGATACAAATATGCTTAAGGATCTGCCGAGAGTACACTTAAAAAATTATAGCAATTAAGGTTTGTGGGTTTATTTTAAGGTAATGTTTTCTAAAGATTTTTGTATGTTCATGCTTTTTCCGGGTTAATATGGGAAATATACTCGTCTCTTATCTTGAAATATCTTTTCATGTTTATTCAAAGCTTAATGGTCCAAATTATAAGACTTGTGACTGCTTTTGTGATTTTCGGGGTGATTTTTGATAGAAGAATTTGAGCAAATATGAACCGAAAAATGAACTTATTTTTATATATAAAATTTTAATAAAAACAAATCTTATTACATTTGGTAAAATATTTGGAGTCTAACAACCTTCTAAGCGAACGCTAGTATGGGTTCCGGGAGACTTATTGGCTTTTCTATGGGAAAAATTGTACCGTTCAATTCACAGTTTTGGTGAAAGTAAAGTTGTAGCCTTAGATATTTCTCAAGGCGTTCGATTATCAAAACATATTGCTTTCGGTGTCGGTAATATCTTCGCTCGATTTATATCGATCTTCCATAAAGATCGCACTATAAGAGTTGTTATAGATGGGATATCATCCAACCAATTCAAGATTACCTCCTTTACAGATGATTTTTTGATTTTTGATTTTTCAAAAATTTTCTTTTTATAGGAAATTTTTCAAAAATTTCCTATTTTTATAGGAAATTTTTCAAAAATTTACTTTTTATAGGAAATTTTTCAAAAATTTACTTTTTATAGGAAATTTTTCAAAAATTTACTTTTTATAGGAAATTTTTCAAAAATTTACTTTTTATAGGAAATTTTTCAAAAATTTACTTTTTATGGGAAATTTTTCAAAAATTTTCTATTTTTATAGAAAATTTTTCAAAAATTTACTTTTTAAAGGAAATTTTTCAAAAATTGACTTTTTATAGCAAATTTTTCAAAAATTTACTTTTTATAGGAAATTTTTCAAAAATTTACTTTTTACAGGAAATTTTTCAAAAATTTACTTTTTATAGGAAATTTTTCAAAAATTTACTTTTTATAGGAAATTTTTCAAAAATTTACTTTTAAAAGAAAATTTTTTAAAAATTTACTTTTTATAGGAAATTTTTCAAAAATTTAATTTTTATAGGAAATTTTTCAAAAGTTTACTTTTTATAGGAAATTTTTCAAAAATTTACTTTTTATAGGAAATTTTTCAAAAATTTACTTTTTATAGGAAATTTTTCAAAAATTTACTTTTTAAAGGAAATTTTTCAAAAATTTACTTTTTAAAGGAAATTTTTCAAAAAATTTACTTTTTAAAGGAAATTTTTCAAAAATTTACTTTTTAAAGGAAATTTTTCAAAAATTTACTTTTTAAAGGAAATTTTTCAAAAATTTACTTTTTAAAGGAAATTTTTCAAAAATTTACTTTTTAAAGGAAATTTTTCAAAAATTTACTTTTTAAAGGAAATTTTTCAAAAATTTACTTTTTAAAGAAAATTTTTCAAAAATTTAATTTTATATTATTTTATAGGAAATTTTTCAATAATTTACTTTTTATAGGAAATTTTTCAAAAATTTACTTTTTAAAGGAAATTTTTCAAAAATTTACTTTTTATAGCAAATTTTTCAAAAATTTACTTTTTATAGCAAATTTTTCAAAAATTTACTTTTTATAGGAAATTTTTCAAAAATTTACTTTTTATAGGAAATTTTTCAAAAATTTACTTTTTATAGGAAATTTTTCAAAAATTTACTTTTTATAGAAAATTTTTCAAAAATTTACTTTTTATAGGAAATTTTTCAAAAATTTACTTTTTAAAGGAAATTTTTCAAAAATTTACTTTTTAAAGGAAATTTTTCAAAAATTTACTTTTTAAAGGAAAATTTTCAAAAATTTACTTTTTATAGCAAATTTTTCAAAAATTTACTTTTTATAGCAAATTTTTCAAAAATTTATTTTTTATAGGAAATTTTTCAAAAATTTACTTTTTAAAGGAAATTTTTCAAAAATTTACTTTTTAAAGGAAATTTTTCAAAAATTTACTTTTTATAGGAAATTTTTCAAAAATTTACTTTTTATAGGAAATTTTTCAAAAATTTACTTTTTATAGGAAAATTTTCAAAAATTTACTTTTTATAGGAAATTTTTCAAAAATTTACTTTTTAAAGGAAATTTATCAAAAATTTACTTTTTATAGCAAATTTTTCAAAAATTTACTTTTTATAGCAAATTTTTCAAAAATTTACTTTTTATAGGAAATTTTTCAAAAATTTACATTTTATAGGAAATTTTGTCAAAAATTTACTTTTTATAGGAAATTTTTTAAAAATTTACTTTTTATAGGAAATTTTTCAAAAATTTACTTTTTATAGGAAATTTTTCAAAAATTTACTTTTTATAGGAAATTTTTCAAAAATTTACTTTTTATAGGAAATTTTTAAAAAATTTCCAAATGGATTTTATTAATTTCTTTTTATGAAAGAAAAAATTTGATAGGTTCTGATCAAAACCTAAGATTTTGTTTACTAAAATATGTCACCTATATTTTTAAAAACACTAAAACGTAAAACTCTTTATATCTCAATTTAAAAAAAAATGGACTTAATCCACTTTCAAAATAAGGTCTTCAATTCAAAAAGTTGAATTATGAAAACTAGTGCTATTTGAAATTGCAGTAATTTTGATCATCCCTAAAGTATGCTACAAAATATTTGTTACACTATATATGATTGCAATAGATATTGAATAAGTTAATTTGGCCTTAGGATTAATTCACTAGAACTTACCCACATAATCCTTTGAGTGTAAAGACTCATATTCCGAATATTATAATACATATTAAAGTTTAACAAGTATGAGAAAATATGTTGGATACACATACAATTATTTACTGAAACGTACAGTTGTTGCGGCTGCTGGTGTTGCTGATGATGTTGTTTTGTTGTTGTTGTTTTTGTTCTTGCTGTTGGTGGTAAGTGTAGTAATGTTGTCTCGTTCGTTGTTTGGTTCCTTGTATTTTGGTATTTGTTCAAGTTGGTGTTGACATTTAGTGTTAAGGGAATTTAATATTGTAACAGCCAGAGCAACAATAGTCGTAACACAAGAGTAAAAATACACCCATGTCTTCCTTGAATCCTTGACTACTTGTCTCTTTCAATTTCATATTCTATACAATTGTAATGAAAATTTGTGTATATGTATGTGAAATGTTTATAAATTCTCACACGTAAATAATGCATGTGTTGCGATTCGAACATACTTGCATAATTAAGTATGTGAACCCAACGATTTAAAAATGAAGAAATGTCTTTAGAAGTACAGATTTTGATGAATGATTGTCAAATATTCCTGAGAGACAATGGCTGGGGAAAATCCACCATTGACAAGCAGATGTTCAAATTGGTACTCATCTGTATTTTTTCATTGCAGATGCTCCTTCCACATGAAACTACTGGGATTGTATACAATTTGTGTACGAGAGTGTCTGTCTGTATGTGAAAACATATTCTTCTTGGCAATTTTACTCCATAATTTGTCATTTGCTATTCTGTTACCATAAAATATACGTTTATATAACAAATAATCATCAAACTAAGTTAAGAAATAAAAAAAAAAAAATGAATAAATATTTTATTAAACAACTAGAGACAGCCGGGGAAGTTAGAAAATGTCATTTATATTTAAATGCAAGGATGAGTGGTTACCCTAGAGAGTCCTTTACAAATGAAAAATTCTAACATGTTGAGATCATGATAAATATTTATAATAATTGCGGAATGTTTTTTCTTCTTCCATTTCCATTAATGTTTTCAACTGACATTTCATCTGATGAAAAAAGAAAGGCATTTATATAAATAGATTTCGTGTTTTGTAAAAGATAATGAAATTACATATATTTTTTATTTGTTCTAATTTATTATTGTGATAAATAGATAATAAACTTTAATTAACTAATTACTTGTTAATGTGAATGGCCTTTATGTGAAACAAAAACTTTTTGGCCTATTTATATTATATTTCTAAGGTTGTTTGTTTATAAGAATCTTAATTATTTTTAATTGTCTAAATGTTATTAACAAATTAACTACAAATAGTATATGTTTTTTTTATTTCCGTGATTATTATTTAATATTTGTGAGAATTTTTTTAGAATTTGTCCTATTAAAACAACAATAATTTATAGGAAAGAATAATAAATTAAATATAATGGGTCAATTCAAACCAGGGGCCAAATTACCGCATTCGATATCGATCGAAAACTCAGACTTTTGAGCGAAAATTGTCAAGTATACTTTAGGGATGTTTAAAGTTACTTCGATGCAAAAAGTTTATTGAAATTCGGTATCCATTTTAATTCGTTTTTAAAAATATATATTGTTCAATTAAAACTCTTTTACTATTGTTCATCTTTTGGCAAATAACTTCAAAAAAATATAGTAAACTATGCATCTTTTGATTATCCTTAAGGTATGCTATACAAATGTTTTGAAAATATCTAAGATTTCGATCGATATCGAATGGCGTAATTTGGCCCCAGCCCCAGTATTATATATAGCAATTCAAATTTTTTTTTGAGAAACCAAATTTTTATTTTTCAAAAATTTTTAAAAAAATATTAAACGGCAAAAATTAACAACCTTTTGCTTACACAACTCACCTTACGAAAATTTTCAAAAATTTGCTATTTTTTTGTAGTAAGTTTTTCAAATATTTACTATCTTTGTACAAAATTTTTTAAAAATTTACAATTTTTATAGAAAAAATTTTAAGAATTAACTATTTTTATAGGAAAATTTTCCAAAATTTAATATTTTTTAAAATTTTTAAAACTTACTATTTTTATTTGAGATTTTCCAAAGTTTTCTATCTTTATAGAAAATTTTCAAAAATTTACTATTTTTATAGATTTATGCTTTTTGTTAAATTTTTTAGAAATTTACTTCATTAATCGGAAATTTTCAAAAATTTCTCTTTGGGAAGTTTTTTTAAAAATTTCTTATTTTTTTTTAGTAAATTTTTTAAAAAAATGTCTGGTTTTTAAGAAATTTTTCAAAAATTTACTATAAAAATAGGAAATTTTTCAAAAATTTACTATAAAAATAGGAAATTTTTCAAAAATTTACTATAAAAATAGGAAATTTTTCAAAAATTTACTATTTTTATAGGAAATTTTTTAAAAGTTTACTATTCTTATAGAAAATTTTTCAAAAATTTCTTATTCTTATAGGAAATTTTTCAAAAATTTCTTATATTTATAGGAACATTTTTCAAAAATTTCTTATTTTTATAGGAAATTTTCAAAAATTTATTATTTTTATAGGAAATTTTTTAAAAATTTCTTATTTTTGAAGGAAATTTTTCAAAAATTTCTTATTTTTATAGGAAATTTTTCAAAAATTTCTTATTTTTATAGGAAATTTTTCAAAAATTTCTTATTTTTATAGGAAATTATTCAAAAATTTCTTATTTTTATAGGAAATTATTAAAAAATTTCTTATTTTTATAGAACATTTTTCAAAAATATCTTATTTTTATAGGAAATTTTTCAAAAATTTCTTATTTTTATAGGAAATTTTTCAAAAATTTCCTATTTTTATAGGAAATTTTTCAAAAATTTCCTTTTTTTATAGGAAATTTTTCAAAAATTTCCTTTTTTTATAGGAAATTTTTCAAAAATTTCCTTTTTTTATAGGAAATTTTTCAAAAATTTCCTTTTTTATAGGAAATTTTTCAAAAATTTCCTTTTTTATAGGAAATTTTTCAAAAATTTCTTATTTTTAGAGGAAAGTTTTCAAAAATTTCTTATTTTTAGAGGAAATTTTTCAAAAATTTCTTATTTTTAAAGAAAATTTTTTAAAATTTTCTTATTTTTAGAGGAAATTTTTCAAAAATTTCTTATTTTTTATAGGAATTTTTCCAAAATTTCTTATTTTAATAGGAAATTTTTCAAAAATTTCTTATTTTTATAGGAAACTTTTCAAAAATTTCTTATTTTTAAAAAATTTCTTGATTTTAAATTTTTTAAAAGTTTCTTATTTTTAAATTTTTTAAAAGTTTCTTATTTTTAAAGAAAATTTTTCAAAAATTTACTATTTTTATAGGAAATTTTTAAAAATTTACTATTTTTATTGGAAATTCTTCAAAAATTTACTATTTTTATAGGAAATTTTTCAAAAATTTACTATTTTTATAGGAAATTTTTCAAAAATTTCTTATTTTTAAATGAAATTTTTATTTTTATAGGACATTTTTCAATATTTTTTTATTTTTATAGAAAAGTTGTCAATTTTTAAAGGAATCTTTTAAACATTTTTTTAATTTTTATAGCTAATTTTACAAAAATTTCTGATTTTTATAGGAAATTTTTAAAAAATTTCTTATTTTTATAGCAAATTTTTCAACAATTTCTTATTTTTTTAGAAAAATTTTCAAAAAATTTTCCTATTTTTATAGGAAATTTTTCAAAAATTTCCTATTTTTATAGGAAATTTTTCAAAAATTTCCTATTTTTATAGGAAATTTTTCAAAAATTTCCTATTTTTATAGGAAATTTTTCAAAAATTTCCTATTTTTATTGGAAATTTTTCAAAAATTTCCTATTTTTATAGGAAATTTTTCAAAAATTTCCTATTTTTATAGGAAATTTTTCAAAAATTTCCTATTTTTATAGGAAATTTTTCAAAAATTTCGTATTTTTATACGAAATTTTTCAAAAGTTTCTTATTTTTATAGGAAATTTTTCAAAAATTTCTTATTTTTAGAGGAAATTTTTCAAAAATTTCTTATTTTTATAGGAAATTTTTCAAAATTTTACTATTTTTATAGGAAGTTTATTAAAAGTTTACCATTTTTATAGGAAAATTTTCAAAAATTTACTATTTTTATATTAAATTTTTCAAAAATTTACTATTTTTATAAAAAAATTTTCAAAAATTTACAATTTTTGTAGGAAATTTTTCAAAAATTTACTATTTCTATAGGAAATTTTTCAAAAAATTCTTATTTTTATTGGAAATTTTTCAAAAATTTCTTATTTTTATAGGAAATTTTTCAAAAAATACTCCTTTTTATAGGACATTTTTCAAAAATTCTCCTTTTTATAGGTAATTTTTCAAAAAATTTCTTTTTTTTTATAGGAAATTTTTCAAAAATTTCTTATTTTTATAGGAAATTTTTCAAAATTTTATAATTTTTATAGGAAGTTTTTTAAAAGTTTACTATTTTAATAGGAAAAGTTTCAAAAATTTACTATTTTTATAGGAATTTTGTCAAAAGTTTACCATTTTTATAGGACATTTTTTAAAAATTTATTATTTGTATATAAAATTTTTCAAAAATTTACTTATTTTATAGGAAATTTTTTAGAATTCTTAAAATTTTGCACGTGTTTCGAAATTTTTGAAAATGGTTTTATGTGTCCTCACCTAGGCTTATAATCGCCACTAGGTCGATTTAAAATTTTTTACAAAAATTGCTCACCATGAAATTTATGACATGAACCTTAGCCCAACTCGAACTCACGACCTTATAGTTAAGATATTGCCTTCAATAAAACAAGAAACTTTTTTTATAAAAAAAAGTTTCATACAACATTTTTCGATAACTAGTTTTTCAAAAATTTGTATAACATTTTTTTGGCATTGAGATTTCTCATAGAAAATTATTTGATACACGAGTTCATACAAACTTAGCAGACTTTCTTCCTGCTATTTTGATTTGCTGCCAAGGGGAAACTGCCAACCTTTTGGGGAACGCACCTAAATTCAGGGATCGGAGATCCACAGTTCATTTTTGATTTCAATTAGCATTCAAGAGTACTGTAGGATGCAGACAGGGGTTTCAAATGGAAAGAAACTTTAGTTGATGAGGAGGCTTGGGTAGTTATATGTAAAGTCTGTCTAGTATGACTGACAGTAACGAAATTGCGATAATACCATCTCCCTTTGTGTTTATAGCGCGAAAGCAACCACATCATGACAAGATGACTACAAATCGCAGACGATAAGATGAAAAGCTTTAAAAACTAAATGATCGAAAAAGCACTAATCTTTTTAAATACTTTTGACTTCTCATGAGTTTGACATACATTACATTCAAATTTGTGATTTAAGTGACATGTAGAAGAAAATATTCTTATTATTAAACCTAAGATTATAAATTTTTCTAAATTATTTGGTTGTTGCTTGTGCCAGTATATCTACTAAGGAAACTAGTATACACGTGTCGTATGACACGTGTTCACTAGCTCATGTTACAATAAGTATACATTACAATATTCAGAAAGACGCCTCCTTAAATCCTTCACTAAATCTATTTTATTTCTTTTACAAATATAAAATTGCTTTAAGAATTCACCTAAACACGTAGCTCTTAATTTTTTATGTTGAAAGGGTTAAAATATTCCAAAAGTTTTAGATGTACTATTGTAGTACTCAATTATGTGTTAATTAATTGAAAGAAAAAATTCAAATTTTCTAACAAAGTTCTCAACTTCTTAAGAAATTTTAATTGTTTTAATAATTTACATGGAACAATTGTTCATAACAAGTTTTTAATAAGTTTCAAAATTTTTAAAAAGTCTCATTAACGAGCACACATCGTAGCTTCAAATCTATAATTTAAGGGTTAATTGTGAGAAATTTGAGGCACGTGCCAGGGAGTTTTTATACCCTTCACCACCATAGGTGTAAAGGGTATTATAAGTTTGTGCTGATGTATGTAACGCATAGAAATATTTGCCTTAGACCAACCTTTTAGTATACCAATAGGCTTAGAATCACTTTCTGAGTCGATTTAGCGATGTCAGTCCGTCCTTCCGTCCGGAGGGCTGGCTGGCTGTACCCCCATGTAAACTTTGTAATCAAACTACAGGTCGCAATTCTAAAGATAATTTGATGGAATTCGGCATAGATCATTTTTTTGATAATTGGACCATGGCTTTTGAAATTCGTCAAAATCGATTCATTATTTATGGCACCTCCCATAGGTCCCACTTCCCGAAATTTATATATTGGTCACAAATTTAAATATTTTTTCACGAAACTTAAAACAAATACTGCTTATGCAATCATCACTGTACCGAATTTCGTTGAAATCGGTCCACATTTAACCATAGCTCCCATACAAACTCTTCTTTAAAAAAGCACTATATGAGACAAAAATTACTAAAATGCTCGTAAATCTAAAGATAAAGAGAATTTCAAGTTTAGTTTTTGTACACATAATTTTCGTAAGAACTGTAATAAATTTGACAAATTTCGAGATAATCTGTCCACATTTGACCCTAGCTCTCATATAAGTCCAAATGACGGAAACATCTTAAATATATAAGTTTTGAGAAAATGTTTGTGTGATGGCAAAATTTAGCAAATATTTGTCTTTATACGGGAAAATTAACAGCTTTGGCCTTAGTGGTGAAGGGTATCGTATGGTCGGGTTTGACCGACTACAGCACTTTCTTACTTATTATTTGTGGAGACGATTACAGCAATTACAATTTTTCATACCAAAATGATTGCTACCATTACACTTTTTAACAAAATCAAAATAATTGCTATATGACAAGGCTCTACTAAATGGAAAATATTATTTTTTTTCAAATTTTATTGAAGGTGAAATCTTGTGTATTTCTATTATTTATCATTTCAATTTCTGATTCATTTGAGATATCATCCACCTCAAAATATTTTGAGGTTGCATTGATGTAGATTGCATTGTCTGTATCGTGGTTTAATGTTGAAACTGGTTGCACTGTATTAAAACCCACTATCAGTTCTGAAAGTCTACGATGTGTTTGTCCTCTTTAAAAATTGTCTAAATGGTTTTTAATTACATATTTGTGTGTTTGCTTTATAAAAGTTTTGAATTATTAAAAACTAAATTCAAAGGGTTGAAAAAAATTTGTAATTAAAACTCATTTTTCCACCCTTTATTGTTAAATTATATTAAATTTTATATGAAAAATCCGACTTATTAGCAATTGGTTTGAAATAAATGATGACATTTTTTTGAATAATTATTTATTCAATACAAAATTACATACAATACTAATTATATACTAATAAATCCTTAATTATAGACAAATATTATAAATCCTTTTTAGCCATGCCAACACTTCTATACATGTGGCTTTAATCATATGTTTTAAACAACAATTTAAACTATTTATTTGCTTATAATTAGCGGCTGTAAAATAAAATAAATCCAATAATTTATATTTTAAAACGAAATTAAAAACGAGGATGGGTAAAAGAAGTCAGGGAGTTTTTGTGAAATTCAAATTGATACTGTCAAAATGTTGCTGTCAGGTGACTCCTATCTAAATTTGAATTTCTATAAAAATAAAAAAATCCTATTATAAAAATGGGAAATTTTTGAAAAATTTCCAATTAAAAAAGGAAATTTTTGAAAAATTTCCAATTAAAAAAGGAAATTTTTGAAAAATTGCCAATAAAAATAGGAAATTTTTGAAAATTTTCCAAAAAAATAGGAAATTTTTGAAAAATTTCCAATAAAAATAGGAAATTTTTGAAAAATTTCCAATAAAAATAAGAAATTTTTGAAAAATTTCCTATAAAAATAGGAAATTTTTGAAAAATTTCCTATAAAAATAGGAAATTTTTGAAAAATTTCCTATAAAAATAGGAAATTTTTGAAAAATTTCCTATAAAAATAGGAAATTTTTGAAACATTTCCTATAAAAATAGGAAATTTTTGAAACATTTCCTATAAAAATAGGAAATTTTTGAAAAATTTCCTATAAAAATAGGAAATTTTTGAAACATTTCCTATAAAAATAGGAAGTTTTTGAAAAATTTCCTATAAAAATAGGAAACTTTTGAAAAATTTCCTATAAAAATAGGAAATTTTTGAAAAATTTCCTATAAAAATAGGAAATTTTTGAAAAATTTCCTATAAAAATAGGAAATTTTTGAAAAATTTCCTATAAAAATAGGAAATTTTTGAAAAATTTCCTATAAAAATAGGAAATTTTTGAAAAATTTCCTATAAAAATAGGAAATTTTTGAAAAATTTCCTATAAAAATAGGAAATTTTTGAAAAATTTCCTATAAATATAGGAAATTTTTGAAAAATTATTTAAACAAATTAGTCAGCCGTTGAAACATGAAACAAATAAACGAACTAGAAAAACACTATTTAATTAAGAATAATTTAACTTAATAGAAGTGGAAAAATATTTTGTTTATTCACTAATTGAAAAAAATGTTTGAACAATTTGTTATGTTTGAACAAGTAGGTCAAAGTTGAAGTTGAGTGAAAAGAATGGAAAAAATCAAATTTTAGTGAAAAGTGAAAATTAATGGGTAAATATTTGCACTAGTTTTTTTGTTTTTTTGTTTAGTTAGAATTAATAATTATAATTTGTTTAGGAAAAAATATGAAATACATATTAACTTTGTGAAAGATACTAATGGAAAAATTAAGCTATTAAAGTGAAGAGGGAAAGGTGTTACTGCTTGATGAGTAATATTAAGGAATGAAGACTACAATGTTTTTCTATTATCTCTGTTATATATTATTGTAATAAAGAAAAACTTATCACAGCTGATCTGTAGTCAAAACAATCGACAGACCTATAGTTAGGACTGTAAACTAGCATATAGGCAGGATTAAAGACAAGCTTTTTGTCAAGAGTGTGAAAAAGACTATATTGCGGCTATACTTAAGAATTTATACTGTGACCAGAGCTTTAGACAAGACTATAATCAAAACTATAAACAAGGCAGCTTGTAGATAAGTCAAGGCTATAGAAACGGTCATATTCAGGACCATTTATATAAGGCTTCAGTCATTACTATTGTAAAGGCTGAATTTAGGGAAGGAAATTATCTGAACTGTAGGTAGGTCCATAGTCGGACAATACCCAGAACTTTAGGCAATATTATAGTCAATACTATTGACAAGACTATAGCCAGGATTATGAACAAGGCTATACTCGGGTCTTTAGACGAGGGTATTGTAAGAACTATAAACAAAATTTTAATCAAATCTATTTTCTAGCTATTATCAGGACATAAGGAATTGTCTTTGATCAAAAATTTAGTAAAGGAGGAGGAGGTTGTACAAATGAATGACTACTTTTCTTCATTTAAGTGATTATAACTTCTTGTTTGTTGAATATTTAAGTTAATTGATTGGAAATTTAAGTGTTATATAAAATATAAAAGAAAAAATGCAAAAGATAATATTAACTTGATATGAAAAAAAGTAATTTATTCAATTAATGAAGCGAAAATATATAGATTTATGTATATTAAAGTATATTTGTCTTAACACCTATAAATACTTATTAGGAAACAACAAATATTAATAACATATTAAGAAGATAATAACAATTAAAAATAACGCCTCAAAAAACAAATATATTTTCATTTTCTCTAAATAATCAAAATTTTTGGAAAATATATGGGCAAAGATCAAATAGTTTTAATTTCCGAAATCAAAAAAATTCAAAAATTTATTGATCGCACAAGAAATATTTTTTGGGGTTTTATTAACACGTTCCCTGCCGCGTGTACCGAAAACAGTACACGCGTAGCTTCATTTTTACGGCAACGTGTTTTTTTTAAATTAAATATTTTTTCTCTAAATTTTCATTCCCGTTATGATTGTTTTATGTTATTAAATGATGTTTAGAGGAATTTTTGAATCGTGTACTGATAACGGTACACGCAAATAATATAAATTCTCTAAAAAATAAAAAAAAATAAGAATTTTGCACACTGGCTGGCATTCACATCAGACGTCATTTTGTAAAATTTTGTTGCTGTAGCCGTTTTAGTTAAGGCGTTATCTACCTTTTATCTGATGTACAGACGGACATAAATCTATATTTCTTTTAGTATTTTTGTGTTTCCGTGTGTTTTTTATATGGAAGCTATGGTCAAATGGCGACCGATTGTGACAAAATTTTGCACACTGGCTGGCATTGGGTACACTATTTCAGTACAGTATTGAACTTCATCAAAATAGGTAGATTATTGATATCACTAAAGCAAAAGATATTGATATACCCAAATTGGCAAATTTTACAAAAAATTAAAAAAAAAATATTTTTAAGAAAAAAATTCGAAATATATATCAGATTTTAGAAAAATTTCATCAAGATCGGTCTATAAACACCAGAGATATCGCCAGAGTTAAAAAAAACTGAATTTTTTTTTTTAAATTTTTAAAATTCGTCATCGAAATTCAGTATTTGGCGATATCTCGGGTGCTTATGGTGCTTATGAAATGAAATAGCAACAGACAGACGGACAGACAGACAGACGGACAGACGGACAGACAGACAGACAGACAGACAGACAGACAGACAGACAGACAGACAGACAGACAGACAGACAGACGGACAGACAGACAGACAGACAGACAGACAGACAGACAGACAGACAGACAGACAGACAGACAGACAGACAGACAGACAGACGGACAGACAGACAGACAGACAGACAGACAGACAGACAGACAGACAGACAGACAGACAGACGGACGGGCATGGCTACATCGACTTTCCTGGCGATTCTGAGTCGATCGCTATAATTTGTATGGGATAAGACGACTAATGAAAAATTTACAAACTGAGTGACAAACTTATAATACCCTTTCACCTATTGGGGAAGAGTATAAAAAATACATTGCCAACTACAAAAATGTACTTTTAAGTGAAAATTTTTGAAAAAAAAATCAGCTTTTAAAAAACTTGTGACATTTTGTTGCAATTGGTTGGAGTTTTTTGCTATTTTATTGAACATTACTATAGAGGGTTGTCTATGGAGTAAAATAATATCGTTAACTTAATTTTTTAAAAAATTAAATAATTACGTTTTGGTGGGAATGTCTACAACTGTAATTATTTCACTTACAATTTTCTTCGTAATTTGAAAGCTTATTCAAATTTTTAATTTTGTTATTGTTATTAGTATAACGAGTGAAAATTAATAAATCAAAATTATGAAAGACCATAGGAATGTGTTAAATTGAAGTTTGATTTTCTACTATAAGCTACTAGAAGTATATATTATGAATTTAAGCCGCCACCTTTAGCCTCCCTATCCAAATTCTTTTTATAACTTCATTTTTTACATATCATAATAATTTTCAAATATTAATGGTTGCAATTTTGTAAGAAAAAGTTTCGTAAAATACTTATCTAAGGTAAAATTTCTATAATTCGTTTGAAAAAAGTGTAAAAAGACTAACTTTAAAGGGAGTTCTATAGTTTTTGCATTAACACAGGTGGTGGCCACATTACAATAGACAAATCAAAAAATGTGCAAATAATATAAAAATCATAACCTTGAAGAATTTTTCATAAATTTTCAAAACATTTAGTTTAAATGAAATTCTTTTACTACTAGGGAACTTTTGTCAAATAAGTTACAATGTAGTGAAGCTTATATGTTAAATATTGCATATTTGGATTATCCTAAAAGTATGCTGTACAAAAGTTTTTGAAATATCTTACATTTCGATCGATATCGAATGCGGCAATTTAGCCCTAGATCTGTAGGCATAACAAATGAAAACTTTGATATACTTGTTACCGTGATATTGGATTAATATCGAATCCTAATACTGACATTTCGCATTATTCAAAATCTTAAGCTTTCATAAAAATTTATTAAATAACTTGACAATAAATAAATTTTGAAAATTATATCTATGTTTGTACATGGGTGCGTATGATTATTACCCTGTAGTAAAACTGGGGTCATGTGTCTCCATGTCAACACTTTGTGTAACATCAATTCAAATGTCCCCAATTTTAGTTCAGTACTGAAATAGTGAATATATAGAGACAACTATTCTAGTATATATCTGGTGACATTGTCAACGAATGTGTCAACATATATGTATATCAATAGGCCCCGATTTGATCCCAATGTCTCCATTTGGACCAAAAGAACTACAAAGTCAATACTAAGTAAATAGTTATGATGTCTACTGGTAGATTTCGTATGAACTCTAAATGTTAAATGTCAATAGTAGATAACATTGGATGGGGCAAAATAGGCAAGTAGTACTGGAGACATTGTCAATAGCAAACCAGTATTGTTTCTCTGACGGCATTTACTGCGGGGTAATAATTGATATTATTTTGTTTATATTGGGCATATGATTAATATTTCATTCAATATTTCTATTTATTTTACATATTTTATTATTTTATAGTTTCAACATTTTATATTGAATTTATTTAAATAAATTTATATTTTCTCAACAACTAAATCAACAAAATTTCATACATATTTACGCACAAAAATCAATAATAATTTAAATTTCATTATTTAAATTTTGTTCAAAATTTTCTTTTCCTCACACAATATTATTTTAGTTAATAGAATTTACATTGAAAATCAATTTACGAAAGAGACTTGAAATAACTTTTTATTTGCCTTGGCCTTTTTTTCATGCCGCACAATGTCATTATTTGATGTTTGGCAAAAGAAAATAATAAGATTTGCTGGTATTGTTTTAAATCTAATTTACATGCGAAGAAATTGCTTAAATTAGAGAAAATGGAAATTTTCCAAATAATTTCTTGTAGAAGTTGAGAAAAAATTACAGACAAAAAATTTGATATACAAGAAATGGTTGAAACTTTTTTGGTTAAAATAAAAGACAAGGTCAATATTTTGTCAAGACAAGTTGAAATAAATCGTTTAATAATAGACAATTTCAGGGGATTTAAAAGCAAATTATGGGTTTAAAATTTAATTTAAATAATATTCCATAAAAATCAATTATCTTTCTAACGCATAGGAAATTTTTCAAAAATTTCCTTATTTTATAGGAAATTGTTCAAAAATTTTCTATTTTTATAGGAAATATTTATAGGAAATTTTTCAAAAATTTCCTATTTTTATCGGAAATTTTTCAAAAATTTCCTATTTTTGTAGGAAATTTTTCAAAAATTTCCTATTTTCATAGGAAATTTTTCAAAAATTTCCTATTTTTATAGGAAATTTTTCAAAAATTTCCTATATTTATAGGAAATTTTTCAAAAATTTCCTATTTTTATAGGAAATTTTTCAAAAATTTCCTATTTTTATAGGAAATTTTTCAAAAATTTCCTATTTTTATAGGAAATTTTTCAAAAATTTCCTATTTTTATAGGAAATTTTTCAAAAATTTCCTATTTTTATAGGAAATTTTTCAAAAATTTCCTATTTTTATAGGAAATTTTTCAAAAATTTCCTATTTTTATAGGAAATTTTTCAAAAGTTTCCTATTTTTATAGGAAATTTTTCAAAAACTTCCTATTTTTATAGGAAATGTTTCAAAAATTTCCTATTTTTATAGGAAATTTTTCAAAAATTTCCTATTTTTATAGGAAATGTTTCAAAAATTTCCTATTTTTATAGGAAATGTTTCAAAAATTTCCTATTTTTATAGGAAATTTTTGAAAAATTTCCTATAAAAATAGGAAATTTTTGAAACATTTCCTATAAAAATAGGAAATTTTTGAAACATTTCCTATAAAAATAGGAAATTTTTGAAAAATTTCCTATAAAAATAGGAAATTTTTGAAACATTTCCTATAAAAATAGGAAGTTTTTGAAAAATTTCCTATAAAAATAGGAAACTTTTGAAAAATTTCCTATAAAAATAGGAAATTTTTGAAAAATTTCCTATAAAAATAGGAAATTTTTGAAAAATTTCCTATAAAAATAGGAAATTTTTGAAAAATTTCCTATAAAAATAGGAAATTTTTGAAAAATTTCCTATAAAAATAGGAAATTTTTGAAAAATTTCCTATAAAAATAGGAAATTTTTGAAAAATTTCCTATAAAAATAGGAAATTTTTGAAAAATTTCCTATAAATATAGGAAATTTTTGAAAAATTTCCTATAAAAATAGGAAATTTTTGAAAAATTTCCTATGAAAATAGGAAATTTTTGAAAAATTTCCTACAAAAATAGGAAATTTTTGAAAAATTTCCGATAAAAATAGGAAATTTTTGAAAAATTTCCTATAAATATTTCCTATAAAAATAGAAAATTTTTGAACAATTTCCTATAAAATAAGGAAATTTTTGAAAAATTTCCTATGCGTTAGAAAGATAATTGATTTTTATGGAATATTATTTAAATTAAATTTTAAACCCATAATTTGCTTTTAAATCCCCTGAAATTGTCTATTATTAAACGATTTATTTCAACTTGTCTTGACAAAATATTGACCTTGTCTTTTATTTTAACCAAAAAAGTTTCAACCATTTCTTGTATATCAAATTTTTTGTCTGTAATTTTTTCTCAACTTCTACAAGAAATTATTTGGAAAATTTCCATTTTCTCTAATTTAAGCAATTTCTTCGCATGTAAATTAGATTTAAAACAATACCAGCAAATCTTATTATTTTCTTTTGCCAAACATCAAATAATGACATTGTGCGGCATGAAAAAAAGGCCAAGGCAAATAAAAAGTTATTTCAAGTCTCTTTCGTAAATTGATTTTCAATGTAAATTCTATTAACTAAAATAATATTGTGTGAGGAAAAGAAAATTTTGAACAAAATTTAAATAATGAAATTTAAATTATTATTGATTTTTGTGCGTAAATATGTATGAAATTTTGTTGATTTAGTTGTTGAGAAAATATAAATTTATTTAAATAAATTCAATATAAAATGTTGAAACTATAAAATAATAAAATATGTAAAATAAATAGAAATATTGAATGAAATATTAATCATATGCCCAATATAAACAAAATAATATCAATTATTACCCCGCAGTAAATGCCGTCAGAGAAACAATACTGGTTTGCTATTGACAATGTCTCCAGTACTACTTGCCTATTTTGCCCCATCCAATGTTATCTACTATTGACATTTAACATTTAGAGTTCATACGAAATCTACCAGTAGACATCATAACTATTTACTTAGTATTGACTTTGTAGTTCTTTTGGTCCAAATGGAGACATTGGGATCAAATCGGGGCCTATTGATATACATATATGTTGACACATTCGTTGACAATGTCACCAGATATATACTAGAATAGTTGTCTCTATATATTCACTATTTCAGTACTGAACTAAAATTGGGGACATTTGAATTGATGTTACACAAAGTGTTGACATGGAGACACATGACCCCAGTTTTACTACAGGGTAATAATCATACGCACCCATGTACAAACATAGATATAATTTTCAAAATTTATTTATTGTCAAGTTATTTAATAAATTTTTATGAAAGCTTAAGATTTTGAATAATGCGAAATGTCAGTATTAGGATTCGATATTAATCCAATATCACGGTAACAAGTATATCAAAGTTTTCATTTGTTATGCCTACAGATCTAGGGCTAAATTGCCGCATTCGATATCGATCGAAATGTAAGATATTTCAAAAACTTTTGTACAGCATACTTTTAGGATAATCCAAATATGCAATATTTAACATATAAGCTTCACTACATTGTAACTTATTTGACAAAAGTTCCCTAGTAGTAAAAGAATTTCATTTAAACTAAATGTTTTGAAAATTTATGAAAAATTCTTCAAGGTTATGATTTTTATATTATTTGCACATTTTTTGATTTGTCTATTGTAATGTGGCCACCACCTGTGTTAATGCAAAAACTATAGAACTCCCTTTAAAGTTAGTCTTTTTACACTTTTTTCAAACGAATTATAGAAATTTTACCTTAGATAAGTATTTTACGAAACTTTTTCTTACAAAATTGCAACCATTAATATTTGAAAATTATTATGATATGTAAAAAATGAAGTTATAAAAAGAATTTGGATAGGGAGGCTAAAGGTGGCGGCTTAAATTCATAATATATACTTCTAGTAGCTTATAGTAGAAAATCAAACTTCAATTTAACACATTCCTATGGTCTTTCATAATTTTGATTTATTAATTTTCACTCGTTATACTAATAACAATAACAAAATTAAAAATTTGAATAAGCTTTCAAATTACGAAGAAAATTGTAAGTGAAATAATTACAGTTGTAGACATTCCCACCAAAACGTAATTATTTAATTTTTTAAAAAATTAAGTTAACGATATTATTTTACTCCATAGACAACCCTCTATAGTAATGTTCAATAAAATAGCAAAAAACTCCAACCAATTGCAACAAAATGTCACAAGTTTTTTAAAAGCTGATTTTTTTTTCAAAAATTTTCACTTAAAAGTACATTTTTGTAGTTGGCAATGTATTTTTTATACTCTTCCCCAATAGGTGAAAGGGTATTATAAGTTTGTCACTCAGTTTGTAAATTTTTCATTAGTCGTCTTATCCCATACAAATTATAGCGATCGACTCAGAATCGCCAGGAAAGTCGATGTAGCCATGCCCGTCCGTCTGTCTGTCTGTCTGTCTGTCTGTCTGTCTGTCCGTCTGTCTGTCTGTCTGTCTGTCTGTCTGTCTGTCTGTCTGTCTGTCTGTCTGTCTGTCTGTCTGTCTGTCTGTCTGTCTGTCTGTCTGTCTGTCCGTCTGTCTGTCTGTCTGTCTGTCTGTCTGTCTGTCTGTCTGTCTGTCTGTCTGTCTGTCTGTCTGTCCGTCTGTCCGTCTGTCTGTCTGTCCGTCTGTCTGTTGCTATTTCATTTCATAAGCACCATAAGCACCCGAGATATCGCCAAATACTGAATTTCGATGACGAATTTTAAAAATTTAAAAAAAAAAATTCAGTTTTTTTTAACTCTGGCGATATCTCTGGTGTTTATAGACCGATCTTGATGAAATTTTTCTAAAATCTGATATATATTTCGAATTTTTTTCTTAAAAATATTTTTTTTTTAATTTTTTGTAAAATTTGCCAATTTGGGTATATCAATATCTTTTGCTTTAGTGATATCAATAATCTACCTATTTTGATGAAGTTCAATACTGTACTGAAATAGTGTACCCAATGCCAGCCAGTGTGCAAAATTTTGTCACAATCGGTCGCCATTTGACCATAGCTTCCATATAAAAAACACACGGAAACACAAAAATACTAAAAGAAATATAGATTTATGTCCGTCTGTACATCAGATAAAAGGTAGATAACGCCTTAACTAAAACGGCTACAGCAACAAAATTTTACAAAATGACGTCTGATGTGAATGCCAGCCAGTGTGCAAAATTCTTATTTTTTTTTATTTTTTAGAGAATTTATATTATTTGCGTGTACCGTTATCAGTACACGATTCAAAAATTCCTCTAAACATCATTTAATAACATAAAACAATCATAACGGGAATGAAAATTTAGAGAAAAAATATTTAATTTAAAAAAAACACGTTGCCGTAAAAATGAAGCTACGCGTGTACTGTTTTCGGTACACGCGGCAGGGAACGTGTTAATAAAACCCCAAAAAATATTTCTTGTGCGATCAATAAATTTTTGAATTTTTTTGATTTCGGAAATTAAAACTATTTGATCTTTGCCCATATATTTTCCAAAAATTTTGATTATTTAGAGAAAATGAAAATATATTTGTTTTTTGAGGCGTTATTTTTAATTGTTATTATCTTCTTAATATGTTATTAATATTTGTTGTTTCCTAATAAGTATTTATAGGTGTTAAGACAAATATACTTTAATATACATAAATCTATATATTTTCGCTTCATTAATTGAATAAATTACTTTTTTTCATATCAAGTTAATATTATCTTTTGCATTTTTTCTTTTATATTTTATATAACACTTAAATTTCCAATCAATTAACTTAAATATTCAACAAACAAGAAGTTATAATCACTTAAATGAAGAAAAGTAGTCATTCATTTGTACAACCTCCTCCTCCTTTACTAAATTTTTGATCAAAGACAATTCCTTATGTCCTGATAATAGCTAGAAAATAGATTTGATTAAAATTTTGTTTATAGTTCTTACAATACCCTCGTCTAAAGACCCGAGTATAGCCTTGTTCATAATCCTGGCTATAGTCTTGTCAATAGTATTGACTATAATATTGCCTAAAGTTCTGGGTATTGTCCGACTATGGACCTACCTACAGTTCAGATAATTTCCTTCCCTAAATTCAGCCTTTACAATAGTAATGACTGAAGCCTTATATAAATGGTCCTGAATATGACCGTTTCTATAGCCTTGACTTATCTACAAGCTGCCTTGTTTATAGTTTTGATTATAGTCTTGTCTAAAGCTCTGGTCACAGTATAAATTCTTAAGTATAGCCGCAATATAGTCTTTTTCACACTCTTGACAAAAAGCTTGTCTTTAATCCTGCCTATATGCTAGTTTACAGTCCTAACTATAGGTCTGTCGATTGTTTTGACTACAGATCAGCTGTGATAAGTTTTTCTTTATTACAATAATATATAACAGAGATAATAGAAAAACATTGTAGTCTTCATTCCTTAATATTACTCATCAAGCAGTAACACCTTTCCCTCTTCACTTTAATAGCTTAATTTTTCCATTAGTATCTTTCACAAAGTTAATATGTATTTCATATTTTTTCCTAAACAAATTATAATTATTAATTCTAACTAAACAAAAAAACAAAAAAACTAGTGCAAATATTTACCCATTAATTTTCACTTTTCACTAAAATTTGATTTTTTCCATTCTTTTCACTCAACTTCAACTTTGACCTACTTGTTCAAACATAACAAATTGTTCAAACATTTTTTTCAATTAGTGAATAAACAAAATATTTTTCCACTTCTATTAAGTTAAATTATTCTTAATTAAATAGTGTTTTTCTAGTTCGTTTATTTGTTTCATGTTTCAACGGCTGACTAATTTGTTTAAATAATTTGTCTTCACAACAAAAAAAAAAAAAAAAGTTGCTATGATTTATATTGTTTTAATTTGACTTGTGTAATTAAATTTTTCTGATTTGAGGAAAAATTTTCATTGGAGTCAATGAGAAAGTAGAGGAGCAATTAATTTGTCATTAATAGAGATGATGTGTTAAAAAAATGAGATACTATAGATTTGTATTAACCCCGTAATTCATAAAGGAAATATTATTTTATCACAAGTGTATGAATTAAATTGTCTATACAAATTTCGAAATATAAAGCTTTGATAATTTTATTTGTCGTTTATAAATTAGGGGTTAAATTTATAACAAAAACTCACATAATATAAACTCAGACTTATCCTGAATATAGTCAGAACTATAGACAAGTCCATAGTCAGGACTTTAGACAAGTTGTAGTTAGACCTGTCTATAGTCCCGGCTATAGACTTGTCTAAAGTCCTGGCTATTGACCTGTCTAAAGTCCTGGCCATAGACTTGTCCATACTAATAAAGACTTGTCTATAGTCTCGACTATAGACTTGTCTATAGTCCCGACTATAGACTTTTCTATAGTCCCGACTATAGAATTGTCTATAGTCCCGACTATAGACCTGTCTATAGTCCCGACTATAAATCTGTCTATAGTCCCGACCATAGACTTGTCTATAGTTTCGACTTTAGATTTATCCATAGTCCAGACGATAGACTTGTCTATAGTCCCGACTATAGACTTATCTATAGTCCCGACAATATACTTGTCTATATTCCCGACTATAGACTTGTCTATAGTCCCAACTATAGACTTGTCTATAGTCCCGACTATAGACTTGTCTATAGTACCGACTATAGACTTATCTATAGTCCTGACTATAGTCTTGTCTTTAGTCCCGACTATAGACTTGTCTATAGTCCCAACTATAGACTTGACTATAGTCCCAACTATAGACTTGTATATAGTCACAACTATAGAATTGTCTATAGTCCCAACTATTGACTTGTCTATAGTCCCAACTATAGACTTGTCTATAGTCCCAACTATAGACTTGTCTATAGTCCCAACTATAGACTTGTCTATAGTCCCAACTACAGACTTGTCTATAGTCCCGACTATAGACTTGTCTATAGTCCCGAATATAGACGTGTCTATAGTCCCGACTATAGACTTATCTATAGTCCCGACTATAGACTTGTCTACAGTCCCGACTATAGACTTGTCTATAGTCCCGAGTATAGACATGTCTATAGTCCCGAGTATAGACTTGTTTATAGTCCCGACTAAAGACTTGTCTATAGTCCCGACTATAGACTTAACTATAGTCCCGACTATAGACTTGTCTATAATCCCGACTATAGACTTGTCTATAGTCCCGACTATTGAGTAGTCTTTAGTTCCTACTATGGACTAGTCTTAAGTCCCGACTATAGACTTTTCTGTAGTCGCGACTATAGACTTGTCTATAGTCCTGACTATAGACTTGTCTATAGTCCTGACTATAGACTTGTCTATAGTACTGACTATAGACTTGTCTATAGTACTGACTATAGACTTGTCTATAGTACTGACTATAGACTTGTCAATAGTATAGACTTGTCTATAGTCCTGACTATAGACTTGTCTATAGTACTGACTATAGACTTGTCTATAGTACTGACTATAGACTTGTCTACAGTCCTGACTATAGACTTGTCTATAGTACTGACTGTAGACTTGTCTATAGTCCTGACTATAGACTTGTCTTTAGTCCCGACTATAGACTTGTCTATAGTCCTGACTATAGACTTGTCTATAATCCTGACTATAGACTTGTCTTTGGTCCTGACTTTTAACTTGTCTATAGTCCTGATTAGAGACTTGTCTATAGTCCTGACTATAGACTTGTCTATAGTCCTGACTATAGACTTGTCTTTAGTCCCGACTATAGACATGTCTATAGTCCTTACTATAGACTTGTCTATAATCCTGACTATAGACTTGTCTTTGGTCCTGTCTTTTGACTTGTCTATAGTCCTGACTATAGACTTGTCAATAGTCCCAACTATAAATTTGTCTATAGTCTCAACTATAAACTTGTCTATAGTCTCGACTATAGACTTGTCTATAGTCCCGACTATAGACTTGTCTTTAGTCCCGACTATAGACTTGTCTTTTGTCCCTACTATAGACTTGTATACAGTCCAGACTATAGACTTGTCTATAGTCCCGACTATAGACTTGTCTATAATCCCAACTATAGACTAGTCTCAACTATAGACTTTTCTATAATCCTAACTAAAGCCTTGTCTATAGTCCTGATTGTAGCCTGGTCTTTAGTCCTAACTATTTTGTCTGTTGTCCTGACTATAGGCTTCGCCATAACCCTGTATTGCCCTGATTGTGGTCCTGACTATAGCTTCATTTATATAGTCTATATCACTATATCCTTGTCAGCAGAACTGCTTATAACTTTTACTCTAGTGTTTACTGTTCCCTGTTTTAAAGTCCTGATTATGCTTCAAATATTTTATTTGTAATAATCTATTCAACTCCTTTAATTTATAACCCTCATGCTATATAAATTAATCCTTCAAATTTATTTTCACCATTTTCTTAAATATTTCAAATAAAAATTTCAAAGGAATATGAATCAAATACACGATTCTCTCATAAATCTGTCAGACATCATTATCATTTGCCATTTTGCTTCTCATACTTTTAACACTTTTCCCACTTTTCTTTCTGATTCAAAAAACAACGACATCAGCAATAACAACACCAATCAACCTTAACCGACTTTTTCTTTTCTATGATTTCATACCCAGGGCTTTTTTTGCAAAGATTTGCAATCCTTCCTCTTCTTTTGAAGAAGAGCAATGTATTGGTTCACAAGACTCATACTTAGTTATGTATAATCAGGCAAAGGAGTTCATGGTTTTGTTTGTGTGACACCATTAGAGAGAGGAGGATGCCTTAGAAATCAAAGAAGAAAGGGAATTAGAATGTGAGAGTTTATGTAGATGTATGTGTGTAAAGGAAAAATTATTGTTCCCAATAATTCTGAGGCAAAGGAAAGCCACCAAGACTAATAAGTTATCAGTATATTTTAATTTTTAATATAATTCCCACGACACACTGTGGTATTTCAACTGCAAAAAGGCATTTTTTGACTATCACTTCTTAAAAAGCTAATAATGTCATTTTATAGAGAAGAATCTGACAATGAAAAATCTGTATTTTTTTTTGATATGTATATATATAATATATATATATATATATATATATATATATATATATATATATATATATATATATATATATATATATATATATATATAGAAAAATCGGTTGAAGTCAACTGAATATTTTGAAACAAAAATGCATGGTAAAATTATTGAAATTTAAAGACTTATGTATCAAAGATATTTTAACTGGCAAAATTAAGGTATACATTTTATTTAGGTCCGATATCTTGTTTTTGCTTAAAAGAAAGAAAGTTTATTGCGTACGTAGCTTGGGAGATATAAGCGCATCAAAATTGTCCTATAAAATTCAGCATTGGCTGTTTTCATTGGAAAAAAAGTCAGTTAGCTCGGTTTACTTCCGTGCTCTCATTATACTGAAACAAGTAAGAGTGGTATATTCGGCTTTGCCGAATCTTGGATACCCTTCACCAATGGTGTTCCAAAAGTAAAGTACAAAATCGTAAGAATGTATTGATAATTATATAGTTTCTGATTACTGACTTAGTTGAGCCCCACACAAATGTTTCATATGTATATTATGTATGTAAGCAATATATGGTTATACTAGTATTATATGCAAAAAATCTTTAAAATTAAGATTCGGAAAACGAAAAGCTTTTTGGTAGCGTCATCATCTAAAATTGTTATGGACCCAAAGGTTAGGTTGGGCAGGTGGCTGATGTCGAAGGCAGCGTCACTTCGATTCTAAAGTGATATGTGTCTATTTTACGAACATTTAATAAAGTTCGATAGACCAGATAAACCATGCAGAAAAGATGCTTCAAAATGTAGATGCCCTTAGATTTGCAAGAGCACATCGATTTGATAAAGATTAAGTTACCAAGTAACCCAAAAACACAGTGCCCAGTGAGGGTTGTGTACTTTAATTCATACGAATTATCCAACTATTAAAAGTTCATGATTAGTTATTTAAAACTCTGAACTGGTTTAGATCAAAGCTTTAACAATGATTGTCAATGTATATAAGCCTTAGAATTATAAGGTATACACTCTTAGTTTTAGATACATACGTGAAATATATAGTTTTCAAGTGAATGGATATCAGCTTTGGCGGAAAATTTATTGAAGATTTACTTATTAATCTGTAGTTAACTAATTAAGATGAATACTTCAACAATAATATTTGGGATGTATTGTTCCTTCGATCTGTCCGATGGATGTGTGGAAAGTTTTGCTCTAGTTCTTTGTGCAATTATAATTATCAGCATTAAAGTGATTCCTGGTCGGGGTTATATGGGAGATAACAGTAAATGTGAACCGAGCTCGCCCATTTTCAATGCCGAACTTTTCAAAATATCAGAAATACTTTTGTCAAATGTTGTCTCTTTAGAAAGTTTATTTTAGGCGCTATCGCCCTGAATAACGATATTTTACAACGTCTTTATACTAAATGTCATCATCGTATCTGTTATAATAGATAGATAATTATAATTAATTAGATAATTAGATAATTATAATTTGTCATTTATTAGCTACTAAGAGATTGCCTTAGGCGAACTTATACGGGAGCAATTGTCAAACGTGAACGGATTTCTCCCAATTGCAATTAAAAAATTTAAATTTTCGTTGATATGTGAGATACATACATACATATGTAGGTTTTGAACGGATATCATGTACTTAGCTGCATCTTTGTACTTCCTAGGAAGATTACCTATAATTTGTTTTATAATACATACTCAAATGTTATCATAATGTTCAAAAAGCAGACACTAAATTATATCTACCACAAATTACCGTGTGTATCATAATTTAGGTAATCCGCTGCGGAGAACGCTATTAAATTTGATCAAAATAAACATCTAAAATATCGACAAAACAGGAGCTCCAAAAACTTGACTACAACAGAAAAAAAGACAGACAAGTAGACGGACGGACGGTCAGACAGGTAGACGGACGGACGGACAGACAGGTAGACGGACGGACGGACAAACAGACGGACGGACGTCGCGAAATCGATTCTCCTGCCAATTCTGAGTCGATCGGTACAATTTGAATGGTATTTATAATCAGATTTGTGGAGTTTATATATTTTAGGAAATCCTCCCACAAAGAACACTGTCAAATTTCATCACAATCGGTCCATAAACAACTGAGATATCGCTGAAACAATACTTACAAAATGTAAACAAAATTTCTTAGACACGTACTTTGGGTAATTTGCTGTACATCACAAGTAGTGTTTTCGCGATATCTCAGTTGTTTATGGACCGCTTTCGATAAAATTTAATAATGTGCTTGGCGGGGGAATTTCCTAAAATCTGATATAAAATGTATGTATGTCCGTGCTCTACGAGGATGGTTTTCCCTATTTCTGCATTTCATTTTTTCAACAAACATTCCCTAATGCGTACTTTGGGCAATTTGCGATACATCAAATTTAGTGTTTTGGCGGTATCTCAGTTGTTTATGGACCGATTTTGATAAAATTTTACAGAGTGCTTTGGGGAACCATTTCCTAAAATCTGATATATAATATATTATCACATGTACACCAGGAGTATCTTGTTTCTCTTGTTATTTAAAAGTGTGTTTCAATCAAAAATTTTCGTCTAATTTTTGGTATTTTTTCGATATTTTCGGTGTTTATAAACCGATTTTAATGAAATTTAATAGCGTTCATTGCGGGAGAATTTCCTAAAATCTGGTATATAACTTATGTAGGTCCATCCTCCAGGGGCTTCAGAAACTTGATTTCAACAGACAGACAGACGGACAGACAGACAGACAGACAGACAGACAGACTAACAGACAGACAGACAGACGGACATCGCTTAATCGATTCTCCTCCCGATTCTGAGTCGATCGGTATAATTTTTATGGGGTCTACGATCACTAATAAAAAAATTACAAACGGAATCACAAACTTATAATACCCTTTCACCTATTGGTGAAGGGTATAATGAAAGGCAAAAGGCTTTTCTTTCGAATTAGCTAAAAAAGCAACTTTTGTCAATCTTTTGAAAAAATCAAAATTTAATATGAAAAAGTAATTAATATTGCTTATAATAAAAAAGCATTGCATACCTTCAGGCTTAAATTTTTAATCAAATTGCAGTTATTATTAGTAGAGTTCTTTCTTGGATCAACTAATAGGCATATGACGAATTTCACTTAATTTTATTGAAAATTTCGCCTTATTTATTGAGAATAAAAATACATGAAAAAATAGGGGTCCAAGGCAGGTACCCCAAGAAGTCGACGAATTTCAATCAAAATTAGTAGGGCTCTATCTTGGATCAAAAAATAAAAGTGTTCCGAATTTCATCAAATTCTACTGAAAATTGCGATTTACACATTGAGAAGGAAAATAAGCGAAAAAATGGGGTTTCAAAGGAGGTACACCAAGGAGTCATCGGATTTCAACCAAAATTAGTAGGACTCTTTTTTGGATCAAAAAAATAGAAGTGTGATAAATTTTGTCCAATTCTGTTAAAAATTACGGTCTATACATTGAGAAGGAAAATAAGTGAAAAAATGGGATTCCAAAGGAGGTACCCCATGGAGTCGACGGATTTCAACCAAAACTAGTGGAGCTTCTTTTTGGGTCAAATAATAGAGTTGTGCCGATTTTCATGAAATTTTGATGAAAATTTCGGGTTATACATTGAGAAGAAAAATACTTGAAAAATTGGGGTCCAAGGGAGGTACGCAAAGGAGTAGACGGATTTCAAAATTTTTCGATTTTTTCATAGCCTAATACTCAATAACCAGTGGCTAGCTGAGTTATGAGGTGAACCGCAGCTTTTGTCAAAATTTATTTTTTTGAAGGGAGTCTGACCGGGGATCGAACTTGGTATCTCTGGTATGCTAGGCGGATGACTAACCTGCTATACCACACCGTATCTAACCGTATCTATAATAACTGTTATTATATTTTTTACTTTGTATGTATTTATGTGTCATCGATTTGGAGACACTTGTTCATAAATTCAAAACTGTTGGGTATATTTTATTGTATTCATCGAAGTAGAGGTATCCTTTTTTCGATTGATTTATGTGGCAGAGTGTGCGGTTGGCTTTTTTTTCTTCTCTGCCTCTGACACTTCTTCATACAATTCTCAATATTCAATCATTCAATATTCAATCAATTCTAAACTTCCCTCTGTTTGACAAGCTTCATTCACATTATATTCATGTATTCCGTTTCCTTTTATGCAGTTTCTTTTATTTTGCCTTTTCTGAAAAAAATCGTATTATAAAAAGAAGTGGTTTCTTTCTTTTTTTATGTATATTCCCTGTCTCTTCAGGGGTTTTTTTTTCAATCACTGTAAAGTAACATTATTTACTCCTTTCTTTGCTTTTATATTATATTTTTTTTTTGTTCCACTTAGGATTTGATGACGAACAAATTCCTTTGATTCAACAGTTTGAATATTAAAGTGGAGGGTATTTGCGGTTAAGTCTTTTTTTATTTTTGCTACCCAACACTTTTTCTATAAAATTGAGGCTCTGTTGATTGTCGGTCGGTTTGAGGGTTTGGCTGGTTTTGTAGTTGGTTGGTCTGTCTTTATTTCATTTTATTTCTGTGTTAGATTTTTTGTTTCTATTAAAAAAAAATATATTTTCCCTTTTTTGTTTAATTTGTGGTTTATTAAATGTGTTTTTCTTTCTATTTAAATATTTTCTGTTATTTGGTTTTTTCCCTCTTTTCATTTCATTTTAAGTGTCAAGTTAGATTGGTGTTTGTAAAACCCTTAATAACTAACTCACTTTTAAATGTTTTGCATAAAAAATAAAAATTTTTAGCAAAAAATAAGTTTCAAATTTATTCAAGCCTTTAAAAAATCAAAAGCTTTTAACAAATAAACTTTTTTGTTCAAGAGTTTTGTTTATTTAAAATTTTAAAATTTTTAATTGAGCATTTTGTAAACATCATACCTTCACTACTCAGCACGAGGCTAATTATAAAATATTTAACAATTTTCCAAATTAAACGGAACTCAAGTGTTTGCCAAAGAAAGTCAAGGATAAAATTAAACGATTAAGTACATACTCGTAGAGTTTATTTGAAAATCCTTGAACTTTGTTGCTTATGTATAAGTGTGCAAGGGAAGATATTAAGAGGTAAATTAAGAATTATCCAATAATTTTGTTAAAACAGTTTATTTAAGGCAAAGGGAGTGTGGAAAATACCATTTCAACACATACATTGAAATTAAACACATGCATTGAAATATAACACATACATTGAAATTTAAAACATACATTGACATTTAACACATGCAGTTTTGCAAACATTGGTAGCTTTTACCCCAAAATATCTCAAAGAACATTATTCGTCATAAGAAATATTCGGTTTCATTTTTCTCTCCACGTATTTTTCTTTTCTCATACAAAAAGTAAATTTTATACTAAGTCGATCGATTTTCTGAACTATCAATGAAATTGCTTTATTGGCAGTTTCTTTATATTATTTTTGATCCCAGTAAAAAAAAAGGTCCAGATCTGCCACAAAAATTAAGACATATTTCTTGAATCTGGTTTATTTTATCATTAGAAAAATATTTGACTACAATTTGTTTAAATTGTGAGAAACATTTTTAACTTTTCCTTGAACTAATCGACTTAACTGGTTCAGAACTTATAATTTTCATTTAAAAAATTTGATTTTCGCCCGTTTAATATTCATTTATTGCTCCACACACTTTAGAATTAATTCAATGAAACAGAAACTTGGCGAAAAAACCCAATAGCTTAGTGGCATTTCGGTCTTATGGTCCAATTGTGGTACCTGCAAAAAATAGAAAAGAGATATAATATAGCATATATATACCCCCCAATTCATAAACTAGTTATAAAATTATCAAAGTATTTTAATATGAATTTTGTATGGAAAATTTGAATTATAAGCTTTCCACAGCTATATTTTTCGTTTATGAATTAGGAGGATAGTTTAAAAGAGGGGTACTAAAATAAGTGAGTATATTTTTCGAAAGTGTATATTCGAAAGATCAGTGGGCGAATCCCATTCTTATAACTAAATTTTTTGTAAAATACCTTAGGGATTTTCAAAATAATTTATTTCCAAAAAAGATGAGTGAATATAAAAAAAAATAATGTTTAAACGTATCCGTTTGGCAAAACATTTAGTTTAAATGAAATTATTTTACTAGCAGCAAACTTTTGTCAAATAAGTTACAATAAAGCCAACCTTATGTGTTATATATTATTTGGATTGTCCTAAAAGTATGCTACATAAATGTTTTTGAAATATTTTACATTTCGATCGATATCGAATGGGCGTGTCAATGAAAAACGAGAGAAGTAACTTTGCCCTCTATCAAAAAGGTTATAAAACAAGGAGCAGTCTATATATATATATATATATATATACATATATATATATATATATATATATATATATATATATATATATATATATATATATATATATTTATACATACTTATATAAATATATATATAATTCCCCGACAACATTCCAATTGGAACAAGGGGTACTTCTCTCAGCCTAACATAGCCTAATTCTCAATAACCAGTGGCTAGCTGAGTTATGAGGTGAACCGCCGCTTTTTTTATACCACGGCGATTCACAGTCTATATTTATAGTCGCTCAAACAAAACCATATAATAACCAGGCGTAGGCAGCCATACCACCAGATAAAAAGATTTTCTATAGAAAAATCAAAAATAAAAAAATTTTCTAAAAAAAATTTTGATGAAAATATTAAAAAAAAATTTCCTATAAAATAGGAATTTTTTGAAAAATTTCCTATAAAATAGGAATTTTTTGAAAAATTTCCTATAAAATAGGAATTTTTTGAAAAATTTCCTATACAATAGGATTTTTTTTGAAAAATTTCCTATAAAATAGGAATTTTTTGAAAAATTTCCTATAAAATAGGAATTTTTTGAAAAATTTCCTATAAAATAGGATTTTTTTTTTTAAATTTCCTATAAAATAGGAATTTTTTGAAAAATTTCCTATAAAATAGGAATTTTTTGAAAAATTTCCTATAAAATAGGAATTTTTTGAAAATTTTCCTATAAAAATTAGAATTTTTTGAAAAATTTCCTAAAAAATAAGAAATTTTTGAAAAATTTCCTATAAAAATAGGAAATTTTTGAAAAATTTCCTATAAAAATAGGAAATTTTTGAAAAATTTCCTATAAAAATAGGAAATTTTTGAAAAATTTCCTATAAAAATAGGAAATTTTTGAAAAATTTCCTATAAAAATAGGAAATTTTTGAAAAATTTCCTATAAAAATAGGAAATTTTTGAAAAATTTCCTATAAAAATAGGAAATTTTTGAAAAATTTCCTATAAAAATAGGAAATTTTTGAAAAATTTCCTATAAAAATAGGAAATTTTTGACAAATTTCCTATAAAAATAGGAAATTTTTGAAAAATTTCCTATAAAAATAGGAAATTTTTGAAAAATTTCCTATAAAAATAGGAAATTTTTGAAAAATTTCCTATGAAAATAGGAAATTTTTGAAAAATTTCCTAAAAAAATAGGAAATTTTTGAAAAATTTCCTAAAAAAATAGGAAATTTTTGAAAAATTTCCTATAAAAATAGGAAATTTTTGAAAAATTTCCTATAAAAATAGGAAATTTTGGAAAAATTTCCTATAAAAATAGGAAATTTTTGAAAAATTTCCTATAAAAATAGGAAATTTTTGAAAAATTTCCTATAAAAATAGGAAATTTTGGAAAAATTTCCTATAAAAATAGGAAATTTTTGAAAAATTTTCTATAAAAATAGGAAAATTTTGCAAAATTTCCTATAAAAATAGGAAATTTTTGAAAAATTTCCTATAAAAATAGGAAATTTTTGAAAAATTTCCTATAAAAATAGGAAATTTTTGAAAAATTTCCTATAAAAATAGGAAATTTTTGAAAAATTTCCTATAAAAATAGGAAATTTTTGAAAAATTTCCTATAAAAATAGGAAATTTTTGAAAAATTTCCTATAAAAATAGGAAATTTTTGAAAAATTTCCTATAAAAATAGGAAATTTTTGAAAAATTTCCTATAAAAATAAGAAATTTTTGAAAAATTTCCTATAAAAATTGGAAATTTTTGAAAAATTTCCTATAAAAATAGGAAATTTTTGAAAAATTTCCTATAAAAATAGGAAATTTTTGAAAAATTTCCTATAAAAACAGGAAATTTTTGAAAAATTTCCTATAAAAACAGGAAATTTTTGAAAAATTTCCTGTAAAAATAGGAAATTTTTGAAAAATTTCCTATAAAAATAGGAAATTTTTGAAAAATTTCCTATAAAAATAGGAAATTTTTGAAAAATTTCCTATAAAAATAGGAATTTTTTGAAAAATTTCCTATAAAAATAGGAAATTTTTGAAAAATTTCCTATAAAAATAGGAAATTTTTGAAAAATTTCCTATAAAAATAGGAAATTTTTGAAAAATTTCCTATAAAAATAGGAAATTTTTGAAAAGTTTCCTATAAAAATAGGAAATTTTTGAAAAATTTCCTATAAAAATAGGAAATTTTTGAAAAATTTCCTATAAAAATAGGAATTTTTTGAAAAATTTCCTATAAAAATAGGAAATTTTTGAAAAATATCAAAAAACTTTTAACAAATTTCAAAAAATTTCCTATAAAATAGGAATTTTTTGAAAAATTTCCTATAAAATAGGAATTTTTTGAAAAATTTCCTATAAAATAGGATTTTTTTTTTAAAATTTCCTATAAAATAGGAATTTTTTTTAAAAATAGGAATTTTTTGAAAAATTTCCTAAAAAATAAGAAATTTTTGAAAAATTTCCTATAAAAATAGGAAATTTTTGAAAAATTTCCTATAAAAATAGGAAATTTTTGAAAAATTTCCTATAAAAATAGGAAATTTTTGAAAAATTTCCTATAAAAATAGGAAATTTTTGAAAAATTTCCTATAAAAATAGGAAATTTTTGAAAAATTTCCTATTAAAATAGGAAATTTTTGAAAAATTTCCTATAAAAATAGGAAATTTTTGAAAAATTTCCTATAAAAATAGGAAATTTTTGAAAAATTTCCTATAAAAATAGGAAATTTTTGAAAAATTTCCTATAAAAATAGGAAATTTTTGAAAAATTTCCTATAAAAATAGGAAATTTTTGAAAAATTTCCTATAAAAATAGGAAATTTTTGAAAAATTTCCTATAAAAATAGGAAATTTTTGAAAAATTTCCTATAAAAATAGGAAATTTTTGAAAAATTTCCTATGAAAATAGGAAATTTTTGAAAAATTTCCTTAAAAAATAGGAAATTTTTGAAAAATTTCCTATAAAAATAGGAAATTTTTGAAAAATTTCCTATAAAAATAGGAAATTTTTGAAAAATTTCCTATAAAAATAGGAAATTTTTGAAAAATTTCCTATAAAAATAGGAAATTTTTGAAAAATTTCCTATAAAAATAGGAAATTTTTGAAAAATTTCCTATAAAAATAGGAAATTTTTGAAAAATTTCCTATAAAAATAGGAAATTTTTGAAAAATTTCCTATAAAAATAGGAAATTTTTGAAAAATATTCTATAAAAATAGGAAATTTTTGAAAAATTTCCTATGAAAATAGGAAATTTTTGAAAAATTGCCTATGAAAATAGGAAATTTTTGAAAAATTTTTGAATTTTTACTATAAAAATAGGAAATTTTTGAAAAATTTACTATAAAAATAGGAATTTTTTGAAAATTTTCCTATAAAAATAGGAAATTTTTGAAAAATTCCCCATAAAAATAGGAAATTTTTGAAAAATTCCCATAAAAATAGGAAATTTTTGAAAAATTCCCATTAAAATAAGAAATTTTTTAAAAATTTCCTATAAAAATAGGAAATTATTGAAAAATTTCCTATAAAAATAGGAAATTGTTGAAAAATTTCCTATCAAAATAGGAAATTGTTGAAAAATTTGCTATAAAAATAGGAAATTTTTGAAAAATTTCCTATAAAAATTAGAAATTTTTGAAAAATTTCTTATAAAAATAGGAAATTTTTGAAAATTTTTTAGGAAAAAATAGTAAATTTTTGAAAAATTTCCTATAGAAATAAGAAATTTTTGAAAAATTTTCTATAAAAATTTAAAAAAATACATATTTTAGTTAAAAGTATAAAAAAGGCAACTCTGTCGACGATTTTTTTTTCTGTTCTCTTATGATAACTCACCCAATATTTCTTTTATTAAACTTCAAAGAAAACATTGTTAACCTACAAAATCATAAAAATCCGTAAAAAATATATTTATGATTCTGCCAAAAGTATGCAACATAATTTCATCTTATTTAATTTTCACTCAAAACGAATACGGGTGCTAGACTATTCAAATCATACTATTTGACATTTACATATTAAATGCCTTTTGTTAAACTTCAAAGAAAACATTGCTAACCTACAAAATCATAAAAATTCTTAAACCAGAAAAAATACAGAAATACCCAAAAACACTGATATTAAATTTGTTATGGAACATTTAGAATGCGTTGTACAAAATAATTGCCCAAGTACGATTACATTTTTGTGATAAAGTTCATTTTGTCACAACTCTCTAATTCCCATATAAACAAGTATTTCCGAAATAGAAAAAAATATATATATAGACATAAAAACATTTTGACACAATAACATTGATTGTGCAAACTAGACTAGAGTGTTTGAAAAATTATTTAGTTCATTTGAATAGAAATACAAAAATATTTCAAGAAATATTGTATACTTTTAGGGTATTATAGAAAATTTATATTTTTACAAATTTTCACGTTGTTAGTGTTTTTAAAGATATAAGTCGCCCAAAAATTATACATCCTTAAGGTATGCAATACAATTTGTATAATATCCTAATTTGTGATATTTGGAATCATCTCATTGGTTGATCAGGGGGAATATGCTTAGAGGGTACATGTTTTCAAAAACTTACTTTATTTGTTTTGGGATAACCTTTTTTACACATCTAAACACAAATACTACAAAATATACTGAAAGGGAATGTTTAACGAAAGTTTTGTTTTTTATGGACATAGAAAATGTAAAAAAGGCATTTATTTTGTTATGATAGGTGGTCGGTCATTTATATTTATGATTATAATTGTCAAGAGATAAACAAACATAGACGGATACATTTAAGTAAAAATGTATACTTTTTTATATTTATTTGGGGACTTTGTGTGTATAAATATTTAAAGGTCTTTAAACTTGAAATGTTATTTTTTACACAAATACATGTTAAATTTATGTAAAAATATTTAGGGATAATTTTACTTTCTAAATACTTAGGGCAATTCGCAGAAATTTTAATTTTTTTATCTACTTTTTTTTTAACTTTGAGCTTTAAATAACACGAATTTGAAATAATTTTTTGTTATATTCTTAAACGAGCAATGATTGTATGTATATATATATATATAAATATATATATATATATAGAATGGGTATCTCGAAAACGGCTCTAACGATTTTGATTTCGATTTAAACTGTGGGTATCTGTTTGGATGTATGGGTCGAGTAAGAGGGGACTCTTGGAAACTTTGCCTCTATGGGGGTAAAAAGGGGCAAAAATCGAAAACGTTAGATCTCCTGAAGTAATAGACATAGAAAAAAATTAATATTACGTTTCGAACAACTATGAAAATAAGGGTAAAATGTGGTGAAAGTTGTTTTTTTGGTACTATTTTTAACCCACACTTATCTTTTGAACCAAAGAATACATAAATTAACTTTGTACTAGAATCAATAAAAAAAATATTAAACACGTATTTGGTACTTTTGTGATTTCGGGGGCCAAAATGGGTAAAAAAGGGATAAAACGATAACTTAAAATCTCATAAAGTAATATGAGTAGGAACCATATATTAACTGTGTTTTTTAAAAATGTACTGATTTCAATTGGTAGCAAAGAAGTACAAAATATTCAGATTGAACTTTTTTAAAATTAGGCGATAAAAAGGGGAACAAATTGGTAATGTTATAACTTTTAACAAATGAGTGTTTGTCTATCTGTATGGGCTTTATAGAATAGTAAACTATGCATTTGATCATGTTCATTCTCTTCAGCAAAGTTGTTGCGCATGAGCCAGCGAAGGTTTTTAAGTTGACATGACAGATGGCGCCACTAAAAATTATTCAAAATGATTTAGATCGTTAACTGTGTATTTGATCATGCTATAATCTTTAGAAAAGTTGTTGCGCATGAGCCGACGAAGGTATCTTAGTTGGTATGACCAATTTCCAGCAAGTGGCGCCACTGAAAATTACTCAAAGTGAGTTAAATCGTAATCTGCACATTTCACCATGCTGTGATCTTTAACAAAGTTGTTGCGGATAAGCCGACGAAGTTTTCATAGTTGGTTTGACCAATTAGCGACAGGTGGCGCCAAAGTTAATTAAATCGTAAGCTGTGAATTTGGTCATACTATGATCTTTACTTTCTAAGATGGTATGACCAATTTCCAAAAATTATTCATAATGAATTGAACTGTAAACTATGCATTTGATCATGTGTTGATCGGACAAAATAAATAAAATGATTTAAAATTAATTGGATATTTGTGTGCGATGTCTTTCCTATAAATTCATTTATTTGGCTAGTTCTTTACACAATAAAATATTTGTAAAATATAAAATTTACTTTGAAATGCTCGTCCTACCAGGTACTGTGGATTTTATTGAAGCTTGCTTTCCTTCCTCGATACCACAACTTCTGCAACTACCAGCCTAACCATGTTCCTTCCTATCAGAATCTGTGAAAACGTCTTCTATACCTCCTGGTAAATGGAATGAATTCTGTAGCTCCTGGTAAATGGAATGAATTCGGACGATTTAGGACCCCTATCACGGGCCCACTTCTCTATAATAATAAGGAACCACTGAATTTTCTTCTTTTCCAATAACCTATTTTCCTAATTTGAACACATAGAATGAGTTGAGGCCCTTCCCCGTATTTTTACAAATTACAATTTATAAATTTATTCATATTCCATTTTTAGTTATTAACTTAAATTGAAAATATTTGACATTTACATATACTTATACGAGTACATAAATACACGTGTTAAACTTTTATTTTCAATTTTTAAAATTAAATTTATTTTCCAGATAATCTGACCTCAAAAAGGTTTTCCGTTAACCAAAAACTCCTTTCATAAACAAGAATTAAGTTTTAGAAACAATTTCTATGAAAATGTTATAAAACTTTAAAATCAATATACCACAAGAATAAAACAGCAGTTACATATATTTATGAAGTATACCCAACAGTTTTTGAAAGAGCATTCAACCCAAAGTATCATACGTTATTTATCTTATCCCAGCTTGCATTTTTGGAAAATTTAAATCAAATGTGAGTCTTTTTGGACTCCTCTGTACGATTAATGATCAAAAATGATCATTTTGTGAGAGAAAATGGTACCCCTCGTGCGGCTCTTCAAAACAAGTCTTTAATGACTCGTTTTGCTGATTAGAATATGACTGCACACATTTTGCTGGATTTGTCAAAAAAATAAAGATTTTTATTATACTCAACACAGTATATCTATTTTTAGAACATCTATTTTTAGAACATCTATTTTTAGAACAGTGAAGTTGCGTAAAAAATTACGGAAATTGATGTTGCCGAGACCGAGAATCGAACCTAGGCTGCTGAAGAATATGATATGTTATGCTTAGTAGTCGACCTGCTAACCAACTAAGCCACATCACCCATCATGAGATACGAGTCTTTTTGTAGAATTTTTGAATCACATACAAATCGTTTTATTATGTAAATTTTACAAGATTTTTTGTGCTATTTTTAACTAGTCGCTTGCTAAGCATATATGAGTCTTTTTGTACACTTTTTTGATCACCAAACTGGTTGCACACATTTTGCTTTCAAATAGTCGCTTTAAAGGTATTTTCTGAATCTTTTTGTGGTCTTTTTTGATCACCAAACTGATTAAAATAATATAAAAAACAATCGTATTAGGATCGTTTGCACGATAAGATTTGGACTGTACACATTCTGTAAGAATTGTTTTTGCGTTTTTGGTCGTTTTCTAAGTAAGACCACCTTACTTACTTTTTGGAATCTTTTTTGAATCACCAAGCTGATTAATCAGTTTTTGATCATCTATACGAATCCCAAAAGACTCATTTTGCTGATAGTATCGTCAACAATCAAAAATTGCTAGCTGGGATATTGCCCTAGCCTATACAATTCATAAAGTACATAGTGTCAATATTCAATCATAAGAAATTTTAAAAGCCTTGAAGACATTTCCTACCTTGAAGCTCTTGGGTGTATTGCTGTTTCCCTATAAATAGTATTGGAATATGTTTTTGAATATTTATGAAAGTTTTATATGTATGTATATACATACATATGTAGAAGTTTGCATAAGTTAAAGTTATGTATTGTTGTGGGTGTAGTGTAAGTTTTAGTTTTCTTTTATAACTTTTTCTCATTTTTTTTTTGTCTGCGACTTTGTGGAAAAGTTTAAACTGATAAAGACAAAAGTTTAACATTGTCGTTTAAAAACATGTCAAATTGAAAATAAAAACAAGTATGAAAGTGCTATAGTCGGTCAAGTCCGACTATATGATACCCTTCAATACTAAGGTCAAATATGGACCAACATTTAACAAGTTTTCCTCACATCTTAGAGACTGACATACGTATACTTGTATGTGCTAGTTTTTCAAAATTTCGAGATTTCTATAGATTTATGTTATTTCCGGCTGAGGACCTATTATAGGAACTGGTTTCAATTGTAGATTGATTGTTTCCAAATTTCGGTTATCGGCTTATATTTAAAAAATATTTATATGTGCAAAGTTTTAGGAATAAAATGCAACTAAACTTTAGATTTACAAGCCTAAGACTTACAAGCGTTTTTGTGCTTTTCAGGGTATGTGAATGTGTCTAGTATTGGAGGTATGGTCGTTTTTTTTTTACATTTTGGAATGAACTTGAAGAAACGAAAGAAAAAACATGCTTTCGTTTCAATAATAACTTATGAGTTATGAGTCTTAAATAATTTAATTTCAAAAAAAAAAACTTTTTCTCTTCAACTTTTTTTGTGCATTCGATATTAACCCCATATTTTTTTTTTAAAATACTAACATACATCCAAGAGTTCAGGAAAAACAGTGTAACACGTTTTTAAATATCCCGATTCGTTTAATGTTGAGAAATTTCGAACGTCAAATATTTTTTGCTGATCGAAAAAAGTGCATTTTTTATTGTCAAAAAGATGGTTCTCGTATACATTTTTTTCGATGATTATTATAAGTTTCTGCTGATGTATGTAACGCATAGAAATATTTGCCTTAGACCTTTTAGTATACCAACAGGCTTAGAATCACTTGCTGAGTCGATTTAGCGATATCAGTCCGTCCGTCCGACCGTCTGGCTGGACCCCATGTAAACCATGTAATCAAAGTACAGGTCGTAATTCTAAAGATAATTTGATAAAACTTGGCACAGATCATTTTTAGATAGTAGGACCATGGCTGTTGAAAGCTGTCAAAATCGGTCCATTATTTATGGTACTTCCCATAAGTCCCACTTCCCGGAATTGATATATTAGACACAAATGTAAATAGTTTTTCATGAAATTTGAAACTAATACTGCATATGTAAACTGAAAGCACTGTACCTAATTTCGGTCCACATTTGACCATAGCTTCCATACAAACTCTTGTTTAAAAACGCACTAAAGATAGAAACATAATTGGGACGAACGACTATTTTCGTCCAGCACGACGAAATCGATTTTAAAAATTCGTCTTGTACATTCGTCTATTGAACACATTTGGGACGAATAAACGTTGTTGACGCCATTTTTTTGAATTTTTGATTTGCGAATTTTAATAATTATTTAATTAATTATCGCGCACTTACACCATTTGCATTTTTTTTTACATTTTATTCTTTGATTATTTTACATGATAAATGTTTTTAGTTAATTTTATTTCGAATAAATATTTTTTGTTTACAATTTAAAGGTGACCATATTTAACAAGAAGTTATACAATATTTAATATTTACAGCAAAAAGGAAATAAAGCCACTCTACATTCGTCGTTCGTCTGTGTATGAAATAGAAATAAACCTATCGCACTATTCCATACGCACGACGAATTTCGTCGTACGCATCTATTGTGAGCACTTTCATATAAACCCATATGTTCTATTTCTAGAGACGAATATTCGTACCGAAAAGTTGGTCGTTCGTTCCAATTGTGTTTTATACTTATATGAGACAAAAATCACTAAAACGCTCGTAAATCTAAAGATAATGAAAATTTAAAGTTTTTTTTGCACACACAATTTTTGTAACAACTGTAATCAATTTGCCAAATTTCGAGATAATCGGTCCACATTTGACCCTACCTTCCCAAATGACGGAAATAGCTTAAATATAAAAGTTTTGAGAAAATGTTTGTATGATGGCAAAATTTAGCAAATATTTGTCTTTATACCTTTGACCTTAGTGATGAAGGGTAACGTATGGTCGGGCTTGAACGACTATAGCACTTTTTGACTTATTTAAACCTTTATTTTAAGAATTGTCAGAAGTTTTTTGCGAGTTTGTCTTAAATTAATGTAGAGGCCAGTATGTAGAGTAAAATGTCTTCACTAACGCAATTTTTACAAAAGATGGACTTGTTACGTTAATATAAACCTGATTTTTTCTATTTTTTTTCAACTTTTTTGTGATTTTTGGCCACGGAAGTTTTGGTCAAAAAAAGACCAAGGAGTGTTACGATATTACATCATATCATGCATAGATTAAGAAAGTCCTTCTATTAAAAATGTTCGAATTTTTGGACATATTCAGAAACTCTTTTGCTGTGTTCTTCAGACCTTCTTTTACACGAACCCTAAGCTTCTAGACCGAACTTTAGGGATGTTGGATGAATTTGCCTATAGTGACACTAAAATGACATTATCATTTGAAAGCCACTCAAGTGCATTTAATTTATAGTAACATGATCCCAAATAAACCGGAATTATATAAGTACCCTTTGCTGTCTCAGAAACGTTAAAAGCCGTTTGTTATAAAAAGATGTAGGGTATTGTTGCAAAAAACTGGTATGTCTTGAACATATTTAGGTTCAATAGCCGCAAAAACACTTTGAAATTGTATTTTATAAATGAAGATGTGTTCTTTTCAAGGAGGTTAAATCTATAAGGCCTTTTTATTTAAAGTCCATTAAAAAGCCTTTAAAAGGGAAACTATATCTGTGGCTTGGTACTAAAAGGGCCAATGCCAATTTTTTGCTGTTTTGAGTTAATCATTGCATTAGATTCCCTAGTCTTTTATTTGGCTTCAAAAGCTAATCCCTAACTTAACAGATTTATAATACTTTTTCTGGGCAATGTTACTACTAAGTTATATAGAAAATGAAAACTTTAAATCAAATTTTATCAAAACTACTTTTTTGACATTGGCCCTTTTAACACCGAGCCACAGATATATGAGTGCTTTCTAAAAACAAATATAATCAAATGTATATTTTAAAGCCTCTGAGAGCATTCTTTTCTATAAAAGACTTTTTGGAACTAGTTAATGTTAAAAATTTACATTAATCATTTAAAGTGTAACTATTTTCGATTTATGATTACAGTGATCATTTTATAATAAGAAGTTATCGAAATTTGATGAAAAGTTAACATAATTTGATGAAATACTCATTTGGAATTTTCCCAATTATAATTTGATTGCTAATTTTAAATATTTTGTTAATCACTGTCATAGTATGTTACAAATTTTTGCTATATAATATGATTTTAAACATAATTTTCCGTTAGCTTGTTTGTAGTGTAAGTATACGAGTATGTATATATTCAAATATTCTCAAATGTATTGACTAATCATTGGAAACGAAAAGTTTTCACTAATGTGTTTTAAACAAAAGTAGCAAAAGTGTATGTGTACAGAAAAGTAGGTGTATGTGTTAAGTAACAACAGTGTATGTGTAAAGAAAAGTGAGTGTACGTATAAAGGGAAGTTAAGGATAAAATTGTTGAAACAACTTTATTTAATAGAAAATTTTAATAAAGTTCAATAAATACTTTTTAGTAAAGTTTAAGAAAAGAGTATGAGTTCGAAAGTTAGTCTTTAGTCTTATGCTTTTTATTATAAGTTTAATTGTAAGTCCTGGTATAAAATAAATATAAAGTCATATTTTATGTATAAGCAAATTCACTTCATATTTACTTACATACATGTGAGGATTTACTTTTCATACACTCAGAAAAAATAATTGGAAGATTAAAAGGTTTAGTAAATTTAATTTAATTTTTTTTTATAAGGTTTTTGTCTTAATTTAATGACATTATATGATAAAAGAAACATTAAATTTTAAACTATTTCTTAGAAGTTTTAATATGACTTGTGTCTAAATCTTCTTAGTGTTGATTTTATATTAGCATTCATTTTCTCCATGTAAGTAGTAATATTTAAGTAATCTATTTCTTATAAATTACTTATTTAAACCAACTTTTCTCTTATTTTTCTTGCTATTGAAAAAAAAAAACAATAACATTTAGCTTCGGCTTAAGAGATTTTCTCAAATATAATTGAATTTATGTTGTGCTTTAGTGTTTTTCTCTCATACTTATGGTTTTTCCCTATATTTTCTATCTACATATTTACTATGTGTTTGTGTTTGTAGAACAAAATGCATTAAAGTCATGGAAGATTGAAATATATAGTATTTATGTAGATATAAATCTCCTGCTTATTTATATACCTACTTATACACATATTCATAAATATTATTACTTTTTTATATATTTTATATATATAAGCTTAAGATTTTTAGTATGAAAACTGGTACTTTTATATACGAGCACATAAATAAAGCCAAGATTTTAGGGATTGCCCTCTTTATTTTGATGTGAAATTTTTAGTTTCTAAATCACTTGATTTCCAAAGGCTTTTGCGAGTACATATAAGCATATTTTTTTGCCAAGGATTTGGTCTGAAAATTAAAATTGGGATATGAAGGCTAATGTATTTTTGCGTTTTGCATAAGCAATTATGGTTAAAATTATATAATAAATATAAATCCTTTTTATATCAATATCCTTTAGGAAGACATTTCTATAGAAAAGTTGACGATAGGAAGACATTTCTATAGAAAAGTTGATGAAAGGAAGACATTTCTAAAGAAAAGTTGACAAAAGGAAGTCATTTCTATAAAAAAGTTGCCAATGGCAAGACATTTCTATAGAATAGTTGACAATAGGAAGACATTTCTATAGAAAAGTTGACGATAGGAAGACATTTCTATAGAAAAGTTGACGATAGGAAAGCATTTCTATAGAAGAGTTGACAATAGGAAGACATTTCTATAGAAAAGTTGACGATAGGAAGACATTTCTATAGAAAAGTTGACGATAGGAACACATTTCTATAAAAAAGTTGACAATAGGAAGACATTTCTATAGAAAAGTTGACGATAGGAAGACATTTCTATAGAAAAGTTGACGATAGGAAGACATTTCTATAGAAAAGTTGACGATAGGAAGACATTTCTATAGAAAAGTTGACGATAGGAAGGCATTTCTATAGAAAAGTTGACGATAGGAAGACATTTCTATAGAAAAGTTGACGATAGGAAGACACTTCTATAGAACAGTTGACCATAGGAAGACATTTCTATAGAAAAGTTGGCGTTAGGAAGACATTTCTATAGAAAAGTTGACGACAGGAAGACATTTCTATAGAGCAGTTGATGATAGGAAGACATTTCTGTAGAAAAGTTGGCGTTAGGAAGACATTTCTATAGAAAAGTTGACAAAAGGAAGTCATTTCTATAAAAAAGTTGCCAATGGCAAGACATTTCTATAGAATAGTTGACAATAGGAAAACATTTCTATAGAAAAGTTGACGATAGGAAGACATTTCTATAGAACAGTTGACGATAGAAAGACATTTCTATAGAAAAGTTGGCGTTAGGAAGACATTTCTATAGAAAAGTTGACGACAGGAAGACATTTCTATAAAAAAGTTGCCAATGCCAAGACATTTCTATAGAAAAGTTGACGATAGGAAGACATTTCTATAGAAAAGTTGACGATAGGAAGACATTTCTATAGAAAAGTTGACGATAGGAAGACATTTCTATAAAAAAGTTGACGATAGAAAGACATTTCTATAGAAAAGTTGACGATATGAAGACATTTCCATAGAAGAGTTAACGATAGGAAGACATTTCTATAGAAAAGTTGATGAAAGGAAGACACTTCTAAAGAAAAGTTGACAAAAGGAAGTCATTTCTATAAAAAAGCTGCCAATGCCAAGACATTTCTATAGAAAAGTTGACGATAGGAAGACATTTATATAGAAAAGTTGACGATAGGAAGACATTTCTATAGAAAAGTTGACGATAGGAAGACATTTCTATAGAAAAGTTGACGATAGGAAGACATTTCTGTAGAAAAGTTGACGATAGGAAGACATTTCTATAGAAAAGTTGACGATAGGAAGACATTTCTATAGAAAAGTTGACGATAGGAAGACATTTCTATAGAAAAGTTGACGACAGGAAGACATTTCAATAGAAAAGTTGACGACAGGAAGACATTTCTATAGAAAAGTTGACGACAGGAAGACATTTCAATAGAAAAGTTGACGACAGGAAGACATTTCTATAGAAAAGTTGACGATAGGAAGACATTTCTATAGAAAAGTTGACGATAGGAAGACATTTCTATAGAAAAGTTGACGATAGGAAGACATTTCTATAGAAAAGTTGACGATAGGAAGACATTTCTATAGAAAAGTTGACGATAGGAAGACATCTCTATAGAAAAGTTGACGATAGGAAGACATTTCTATAGAAGAGTTGACGAAAGGAAGACATTTCTATAGAAAAGTTGACGATAGGAAGACATTTCTATAGAAAAGTTGACGATAGGAAGACATTTCTATAGAAAAGTTGACGATAGGAAGACATTTCTATAGAAATGTTGACGATAGGAAGACATTTCTATAGAAAAGTTGACGATAGGAAGACATTTCTATAGAAAAGTTGACGATAGGAAGACATTTCTATAGAAAAGTTGACGATAGGAAGACATTTCTATAGAAAAGTAGACGATAGGAAGACATTTCTATAGAAAAGTTTACGATAGGAAGACATTTCTATAGAAAAGTTGACGATAGGAAGACATTTTTATAGAAAAGTTGACGATAGGAAGACATTTATAAAGAAAAGTTGACAATAGGAACACATTTCTAGAGAAAAGTTGACGATAGGAAGACATTTCTACAGAAAAGTTGACGATAGGAAGACATTTCTATAGAAACGGTAACGTAAGGAAGACACTTTTATAGAAAAGTTGACGTTAGGAAGAAATTTCTATAGAAAAGTTGACGATAGATAGACATTTCTATAGAAAAGTTGAGAAATTTATAAAGAAAAGTGGACGATACTAGGGAGAGTCCCACAGAAAAGTTTTTTCTAGAAATAGTTTTCTATAGAAATCTTGTGGGTTAAAGGAATTCTTTATAAAATAGTTGTCTTTTAAAAGTTTTGGGTAGAAAGAGTTTTATTAATTAAAGTTGTCGGTACGTAAAGTTTGTATATAATTTTTCTGTACAACTTAATAATAAAAAGAAAATAAAAATTCTTATTAAAAACATTTGAGAACTTAATTCAATAAAAGTTGAACAAAATTTAAATAAAAATTTCATTGCCTTCAACACCTTTCAAAATAATTCACAAACAATTTACATACAGACATTCGTTTATTTTATGACATTTTTGTATTTTATTACATTTCATTTAAAATAATGCTCGTGAAGTAAAAATTGGCTTAATATAGAATTTAACTTGTCAGCCATAAAAGTAGCTTTTGTACTTTAAAACTTCATATCCGGTAGCGTATGACTCAAAGTAGTATTTACATGCACAGTGTGAGTTCTTTATTCGCACAAAATTAACCATAAAATACAAATAACCATATATTTTCTTCATTTCATCATTTTTATTTCGTTTGCCCCCACTCTAGTTTTCTTGGCATTTTATTAAATTTTACTTTTTGTTTTCTTATTATTTGTTTAGCACATTTTTCCATTTCTGTTTACGCTGTCTTAGCTTATGTTTTTATTTTTGTTATTCCCTGGATAATCTACCATTATTTGTATATGTGTTAGCTTTAGCTCATAGGTACTATATATCATCATTTGTATTATGCGAATAAGTAAATAGTATTTCCTGGATTATTATAAATTTAGAAGTTTTCATTTTATAGAATCGTTTAGTAACGTAATATAAAAATCATATATACATATCTACAATTTAACAGATACCGGGTTGTCTCTGACAAACAATGATGTTTGAAATACATAATAAGTTTCTTAATCTAATTCACATAAACTTTTTGGGGCGTTACTTTAATATCGAAAAGTTGAAGAATTTTCTATAGAAAAGTTGATCATAGGAAGAATTTTTTATAGAAAAGTTGACTATAGAAAGAATTTTCTATAAAAAAATGACGACAGAATGAATTTTCTATATAAATGTTGACGATAGGCAGAATTTTCTATAGAAAAGTTGACGATAGGAAGAATTTTCTATAGAAAAGATGACGATAGGAAGAATTTTCTATAGAAAAGTTGACGATAGGAAGAATTTTCTATAGAAAAGTTGACGATAGGAAGATTTTTCTATAGAAAAGTTGACGATAGGAAGATTTTTCTATAGAAAAGTTGACGATAGGAAGATTTTTCTATAAAAAAGTTGACGATAGGAAGAATTTTCTATAGAAAAATTGACGATAGGAAGAATTTTCTATAGAAAAGTTGACGATAGGAAGATTTTTCTATAAAAAAAGTTAACGGTAGGAAGAATTTTCTATAGAAAAGTCAACGATAGGAAGAATTTTCTATAGAAAAGTTGACGATAGGAAGAATTTTCTATAGAAAAGTTGACGATAGGAAGAATTTTCTATAGAAAAGTTGACGATAGGAAGATTTTTCTATAGAAAAGTTGACGATAGGAAGAGTTTTCTTTAGAAAAGTTGACGATAGGAAGAATTTTCTATAGAAAAGTTGACGATAGGAAGAGTTTTCTGTAGAAAAGTTGACGATAGGAAGAATTTTCTATAGAAAAGTTGACGATAGGAAAAGTTTTCTGTAGAAAAGTTGACGATAGGAAAAGTTTTCTGTAGAAAAGTTGACGATAGGAAGAATTTTCTATAGAAAAGTTGACGATAGGAAGAGTTTTCTGTAGAAAAGTTGACGATAGAAAGAATTTTCTATAGAAAAGTTGACGATAGGAAGAATTTTCTGTAGAAAAGTTGATCATAGGAAGATTTTTCTATAGAAAAGTTGACGATAGGAAGATTTTTCTATAGAAAAGTTGACGATAGGAAGATTTTTCTATAGAAAAGTTGACGATAGGAAGATTTTTCTATAGAAAAGTTGACGATAGGAAGATTTTTCTATAGAAAAGTTGACGATAGGAAGATTTTTCTATAGAAAAGTTGACGATAGGAAGATTTTTCTATGGAAAAGTTGACGATAGGAAGATTTTTTTTTATAGAAAAGTTGACTATAGGAAGATTTTCCTATAGAAAAATTTACGATAGAAGAGTTTTCTGTAGAAAAGTTGGCGACAGAAAGAGTTTTCTAAATAAATATTCCTCAGCCCAATGAAAAAGTTATCATATTAATTTAATTTTCTCCCTTTATGCTAAAAAATGCCTAAAATTATGCTACTTACGAAACTGGTTATAATAACATAATTATGCTTTTACTCCAGTTCCCTTATTTATTCACCCATTAAATTTATTTCGTTTTTCAACGTTTTCCTTACTCAACCTTTTAACCCTCCCAGATAAATCACAAAAGCCATACGGAAAACTATTGATGAAAATCGAATATAACCTATATATAAATACATATGAAAATAGAAGTAGAATAACTTATACAATACAGATACAGATGTTTGATTTTGCTGCCCACGTAATTCTTTTGAAACTGTATGATAATATTTGTGTATGCTCTGATGTCTGTGGAAAAATTTCGATCAATTCGTTTTCTTTTTGCGGAATTTACTCTACCAGAAATGTGTATTTATTTATACAAAATAAATATTTATTCTTTTTGCAGATGATTTTTTATTGTATAATTTTGCTTTTATTCCTCTTCCCTTTATAGTGTGTGTGTGTATGTTTTGTTAAATTGTCTGTTGTTTTGAGAATATTTTGATAAATTTGTATCCATTTTTCTCGATTTTGTGGCAAGTGCTGGCCTGTTGGTTATTGTTACTCTTGATGCTGCTACTGTTGCTTAATGTTTTATGCCTTTTCGAATTTATTTCAGAGGTTAAACATTGTATAATATATTTTTATTTTTTTATTTATATTCTTTAGCATTTTCTTGTGATGTTTTTTATCTTATTTATTTTTGCTTGGGAAAGTATTTTTTTTATCGAATGCGGTAGCATTATTGGTTTGTTATTAGGTTTGTTTTTTTAAGCTATAATTATATAAAAAATTCTAAATGGAAACTTTTTCTTTAATAGTTTAAGTTATACAAATTTGTAGCATACATTTCGGGGGCTACATTATGTTGTAAAATGTTGTATACTTTTGAGAACCTACAGTCTAAGAATAATAAATTTTTACACTTTTAAAAAACTTTTGAAAAGAAACAATTCTCTACAGAAAAGTTAATGGTTTAAAAAATTTTATATCAAAAAGTAGATAATGAAAAGTTTTTAATTAGACAAGTTTTTTATAGAAAAGTTGATGGTGTCAAAAGTTTTCTATAGAAAAGTTGATAATGGGACAAGTTTTTGATAGGAAAGTTGATGGTGGCACCAGTTTTCCATAGAGAAGTTCAAAGTGGGACAAGTTTTCTTTAGAAAAGCTGATGATGGGACAAGTTTTCTATAGAATAGCTGATAATGGGACAAGTTTTCAATAGAAAAGTTTTTAGTGGAACAAGTTTTCAATAGAAATGTTGATAATAAGACAAGTTTTCTACAGAAAAGTTAATAATGGGTCAAGTTTTATATAGAAAAGTTGATAATGGGACAAGTTTTCGATAGAAAAGTTGATAATGAGACTAGTTTTCTATAAAAAAAAGTTGATAATGAAACGAGTTTTCTATAGAAAAATTATTAATGGGACAAGTTTTTAATAGAAAAGTTGATAATTTGAGAAGTTTTCTATATAAAAGTTGATAATGGGAAAACTTTTCTATAGAAAAAATGACAATGGGACAAGGTTTCTTTAGAAAAGTTGATAGTGTGACATGTTTTCTATAGATAAGATGATAATGGAACAAGTTTTTTTTTGTAGAAAAATTGACAATAGGAAAAGTTTTCTTTAGAAAAATTGATAATGGGACAAGTTTTCTTAAGAAAAGTTAATAATGGGACAAGTTTTCTACATAAAAGTTGATAGTAGGTTAAGTTTTCTATAAAAAAGTTGATAATGGGACAAGTTTTCTATAGAAAAGTTGATGGTGGGTAAAGTTTTCTATAAAAAAGTTGATGGTGGGTAAAGTTTTTTATAGAAAAGTTGATGGTGTGATAAGTTTTTTATGGAAAAGTTGATGGTGTGATAAATTTTCTATATAACGGGACAAATTTTCTACAGAAAAGTTGTTAATGGCATAAGCTTTCTACAGAAAATTTGAGAGTCGGTTAAGTTTTCTACAGAAAAGTTGATGGTGGGTTAAGTTTTCTATAGAAAAGTTGATGGTGGATTAAGTTTTCTATAGAAAAGTTGAAGGCGGGTTAAGTTTTTTTATACAAAAGTCGATGGTGGGTTAAGTTTTCTATAGAAAAGTTGATGGTGGGTTAAGTTTTCTACAGAAAAGTTGATGGTGGGTTAAGTTTTCTATAGAAAAGTTGATGGTGGGTTAAGTTTTCTATAGAAAAGTTGATGGTGGGTTAAGTTTTCTATAGAAAAGTTGATGGTGGATTAAGTTTTCTATAGAAAAGTTGATGATGTGTTAAGTTTTCTATAGAAAAGTTGATAGTGGGTTAAGTTTTCTATAGAAAAGTTGATGGCTGGTAATTAATTTTGGAGAAAAATTGTATTGCATGCTTTTAGGTCTTTTATCTATTTATATCAACTTAACGAATCTGTGTTCCCTCTCAATCTGATAGGAATTTAAGATGAGGTATTCGGATTCGTTGTAACCTAAAATAAATGTTATAGCTAATCAGCCCTTATTAGTGTTATATGTAGCCAATATACGATGATGATTTGTGCTTACAAATAAAAATCAAATGACTGACGACAATACGAATTTAGTTGAGTCTTCAGTTGCTTATATATTTATATTATTCTTTTTATTTCCCAACCTTATGTCATGGGCATCTTAAAAAGGACTGCAGATTTTTTTTCATTAATGCTAACATGGCGTTTTTTTTTTTGATACCCATAAAATAACAACAGGCTCATCCATGAGACAAGTGATGGAATGTAAAGTCGGCTACATCTGCAGGTTATTAGGGCTTTCTTTACATTTTTTATTCTTCGTTTTTTATAGGTTTTCTTTTATTTCCTGTTTTACTTGCTTACGAATTTATAAATATAAATGACTTGGGGTTTTGGCAATATTCTAACTTATACAGATACAAATATTGCTGTTGTTTCTGTTTTAGTTATCTCTTTTATTTTTATTCCGTTATTTTTTTTTTGGTAACATTTTTATGTTGAAATTGAAATTTATTATTCCTTTTCACTTTTTTTTATTAGTTTTTGAACGTTTCATTTTGATTGCCTTCAATTTAACGGTGTAGTATTAGCCCAGAAATGGAGCCTTGGTTTTTGCAATACTTTTTTTATATATCCTGTTTTTTTTTGAGTAAGTGTTAGTGGTGATGGATTGACGGGGGTCTGCTTTTATTTGTATTATAAGACTATCTATCTGATTTAATTCCATTTGCGTCTTCTTCCTGTCAAGTAGGCGTTAAATGGTTATTTATCTACCTTTTCATATGAAAGCCGGGGTAAATGATGGTCTTTGTCTTTCTCAACTTCCCCGACCCTTTAAGATGATTTCAATGCCAATAAGCCTTACAATTTTGGCATTTTGATAAGCTATTTTCTTTTATTTAATATAATTTATATGCATAGTTTTATATATATATAGTCTGGTATTTTATTGTTGTTGTTTTATCTTTTTGGTCTTATATTAGATAACATAATGTTTATGTATTCCTTTAACCTTAATGCCAAAAAGTATTTATTAATTTTTTTATACCAGCCATCAAAAAGAAGGGGGGTTTATTGAGTTTGTCATTTCGTTGTAATTTTTTTAATATTGGTTCACCAAAATTGATGTATTTTTTGAATCCTTATGAAATTCTAAGACGATGGAGAGATATCCGCATGTTTGTCTGTCTGTCTGTCTGTCTGTCTGTCTGTCTGTCTGTCTGTCTGTCTGTCTGTCTGTCTGTCTGTCTGTCTGTCTGCCTGTCTGTCTTTCTGTCCGTCCGTCTGTCTGTCTGTCTGTCTGTCTGTCTGTTTGTCTGTCTGTCTGTCTGTCTGTCTGTCTGTCTCTGTGTCTGTCTGTTTGTCTGTTTGTCTGTTTGTCTGTCTGTCTTTCTGTCTGTCTGTCTGTCTGTCTGTCTGAATGTGTGTCTGTCCGTCTGTCTTTCCTTAACTAAAGGATGTAGGTCAATGACATTTACCACAAATATTCTTCATTTCTTTGAAAGTTTTTGTGTTAACTGGTTTACATTTGACCATAGCTCCCATATAACTTGCATAGGCCAATCACTTGTTTGCAAATAAATGACAAATTATAACAGACATTATGATAAACTTAAGCACAGAGAAGTTTTACATTATCGTTATTCAGCGTACAAAATTTCTTTGAAATCGGTTCATATTTATCCATAACTCCCATACAAAACACTTACGGAAACAGCTTAATTCCAACTAAAATACACGTAAACGCGAATAAATGATAAACAATACTAGCGATGGCCACTAAATTTTGAACAAGGAAGTCCTATGTTACTGTGCAAAATTTTGTCACAATCGGTCACCATTTGACCATATCTACCATATAAAAACATACGGAAACACAAAAATACTAAAAAGAAAAGGGGACTTATGTCCGTCTATCCATCAAACAAAAGCACGATAGCACCTTGAAAGAAAAGCTAGAGGGACAAAATTTTACAAAAGTATTTTCGATATCTTGAAAAAGTTTTGTACTTAAAATGGGCGAAACCAATATAAACACGCCCCGGGAATTACATTAATGATGATAAATTGAATACAACTGCAATAGCTATGACGACTAAATGTATGCAACTATTGGTTAGTATATTAAATTTTATATTAATCGGTCCATATTTGACCATAGCATTCATCTAAAAAAAATCCCGGAAAAAAAAATTATGGTGGGTTAAGTTTTCTATAGAAAAGTTGATGCTGGGTTAAGTTGATGGTGGGTTAAGTTTTCTATAGAAAAGTTGATGCTGGGTTAAATTTTCTATAGAAAAGTTGATGTTGGTTAAGTTTTCTATAAAAAAAGTTGATGGTGGGTTAAGTTTTCTATAGAAAAGTTGACGCTGGGTTAAATTTTCTATAGAAAAGTTGATGGTTGGTTATGTTTTCTATAAAAAAAGTTGATGGTGGATTAAGTTTTCTATAGAAAAGTTGATAGTGGGTTAAGTTTTCTATAGAAAAGTTGATGGTGTGTAAAATTTTCTATGAAAAAGTTAATGGTGGGTTAAGTATTCTATAGACAAGTTGATGGTGGGTTAAGTTTTCTATAGAAAAGTTGATGCTGGGTTAAATTTTCTATAGAAAAGTTGATGTTGGTTAAGTTTTCTATATAAAAGTTGATAGTAGGTAAAGTTCTCCATAGAAAAGTTGATGGTGGGTTAAGTTTTATAAAGAAAAGTTAATGGTGGGTTAAGTTTTCTATTAAAAATTTGATGGTGAGTTAAGTTTTATAGAAAAGTTGATGGTGGAGTAAGTTTTTTTATAGAAAAGTTGATAGTGGAGTAAGTTTTCTATAGAAAAGTTGATGGTGGAGTAAGTTTTCTATAGAAAAGTTGATGGTGGAGTAAGTTTTCTATAGAAAAGTTGATGGTGGAGTAAGTTTTCTATTGAAAAGTTGATGGTGGAGTAAGTTTTCTATAGAAAAGTTGATGGTGGAGTAAGTTTTCTATAGAAAAGTTGATGGTGGAGTAAGTTTTCTATAGAAAAGTTGATGGTGGAGTAAGTTTTCTATAGAAAAGTTGATGGTGGAGTAAGTTTTCTATAGAAAAGTTGATGGTGGGTTATGTTTTCTATAGAAAAGTGGGTGGTATGTAAAGTTTTCTATGGAAAAGTTAATTTTGGATTAAGTTTTCTATAGAAAATTGATGGTGGGTTAAGTTTTCTATAGAAAAGTTGGTGGTGGGTTAAGTTTTCTATAGAAAGTTGATGGTGGGTTAAGTTTTCTATAGAAAAGTTGATGGTAGGTTAAGTTTTCTATAGAAAATTTGATGGTTTTTTAGGTTTTCTATAGAAAAGTTGATGGTGGAGAACGTTTTCTATAGAAAAGTTGATGGTGGAGTAAATTTTTTATAGAAAAGTTGATGAAACTTCTGCAACCAAATTGAGTCCAAAGATTTTACCAACAATACCAATTAGCTTAAAAAATTTTTTCGAAATTGGTCCATATATTAAATCAGCTGCACCCTCGTAGATATATGAGATATGTTTCTAAATTTAGTACAACTTAATGGTGGGTATATAAGATTCGTCACAGCCGAATATATCATTCTTAATTGTTATTACCTATAACTGTCATTCTAGCAGTAACAATTTTAATTCATAAATTCTCGAATCTTTAACTTTTAAAGTCCGTTAATGCACAAGCAAAATTTTTAAATATTAAAATCCTCAAGTATTTATTTAGAATCTAAATTGTTATTCATCATCCTGGTAAAAATATATGTATGACTCCCAGAAATTTTCAAGAATCGTTTGTGTTCATAAAATTTTTCATAAAAAATATTCACCTTTATGTTAATTTTATTTTGACAGAAGAAAACCCTTAGGCCTATTTGTGTTCATATTTTAAACGTCACTACGCTAAATACTGCTTTCAGCAAGTTAGAAAAGAAAATCTTTATCATCTACAATAAACAATAAATGTTTTTTTTTAGCTTTTTGTTTAATATTCCCCACATTATTCATTTTAGGAATTTCTTTTGTCATAGAATTCACAAAAGAAACCAAAATTACCTAATAATTTAAAACTGAAATGCTACAGCCGAAATTTTTCTTTTGTCCTTATTACTCCTGATGTCCTAAAATTTTAATTTACTTGATTTTTTCTTTTATATTATTTAAGGAACTGAAATTGCTAAATTACTTTAAGGCTTATTCACATAATTTTAACGTTATATTACTAGGGATTCTTTTATATAATCTACTGCATACTTTAAGGAACTTTAAATTGAATGTTTGTATTATCAGTTGAAATTTAGTTGATGCTGGTACAAGTTTTCTATCAAAAAGTAGATGCTGGTTTAAGTTTCTATAGAAAAGTTGATGGCGGGTTAAATTTTCTATAGAAAAGTTGATGGTGGGTTAAGTTCTCTATAGAAAAGTTGATGGTGGGTTAAATTTTCTATAGAAAAGTTGATGGTGAGTAAAGTTTTCTATAGATGGTTAAGTTTTCTATAGAAAACTTGGTGGTGGGTTAAGTTTTCTATAGAAAAGTTGATGATGGGTTAAGTTTTCTATAGAAAAGTTGATGGTGGGTTAAGTTTTCTATAGAAAAGTTGACGGTGGGTTATGTTTTCTATAGAAAAGGTGATCGTGGGTTAAGTTTTCTATAGAAAAGTTGATGGTGGGCATGTTTTCTATAAAAATGTTGATTGTGGATTAAGTTTTCTGTACAAAAGTTAAGTTTTCTATAGAAAAGTTGATGGTGACACAAGTTTTCTATAGAAAAGTTGATGGTGACACAAGTTTTCTATAGAAAAGTTGATGGTGACACAAGTTTTCTATAGAAAAGTTGATGGTGACACAAGTTTTCTATAGAAAAGTTGATGGTGACACAAGTTTTCTATAGAAAAGTTGATGGTGACACAAGTTTTCTATAGAAAGGTTGATGGTGACACAAGTTTTCTATAGAAAAGTTGATGGTGACATAAGTTTTTCTATAGAAAAGTTGATGGTGACACAAGTTTTCTATAGAAAAGTTGATGGTGACACAAGTTTTCTATAGAAAAGTTGATGGTGACACAAGTTTTCTATAGAAAAGTTGATGGTGACACAAGTTTTCTATAGAAAAGTTGATGGTGACACAAGTTTTCTATAGAAAAGTTGATGGTGACACAAGTTTTCTATAGAAAAGTTGATGGTGACACAAGTTTTCTATAGAAAAGTTTGCTATAGAAAAGTTGATGGTGACACAAGTTTTCTATAGAAAAGTTGATGGTGACACAAGTTTGCTATAGAAAAGTTGATGGTGACACAAGTTTTCTATAGAAAAGTTGATGGTGACACAAGTTTTCTATAGAAAAGTTGATGGTGACACAAGTTTTCTATAGAAAAGTTGATTGTTGGACAAGTTTTCCATAAAAAGTTTATGGTTGGACAAGTTTTCTATACAAAAGTTGATAATTGGACAAGTTTTCTATAGAAAAGTTGATGGTTGGACAAGTTTTCTATAGAAAAGTTGATGGTTGGACAAGTCTTCTATAGAAAAGTTGATGGTGGGACAAGTTTTCTTTAGAAAAGTTGATGGTGGGACATGTTTTCTTTAGAAAAGTTAATGGTGGGAAAAGTTTTCTTTAGAAAAGTTGATGGTGGAACATGTTTTCTTTAGAAAAGTTGATGGTTGGACAAGTTTTCTATAGAAAAGTTGATGGTGGGACAAGTTTTCTTTAGAAAAGTTGATGGTGGGACAAGTTTTCTTTATAAAAGTTGATGGTGGGACAAGTTTTCTTTAGAAAAGTTGATGGTGGGACAAGTTTTGTTTAGAAAAGTTGATGATGGGACAAGTTTTCTTTAGAAAAGTTGATGGTGGGACAAGTTTTCTTTAGAAAAGTTGATGGTTGGACAAGTTTTCTATAGAAAAGTTGATGATTGGACATGTATTTTATAGAAAAGTTGATAGTTAGACAAGTTTTCTATAAAAAAGTTGATGGGTGGACAAGTTTTCTATAGAAAAGTTGATGGTTGGGCAAGTTTTCTATGGAAAAGTTGATATTGCACAAAGTTTTCTGAGGAAAAGTTGATGGTTGGACAAGTTTTTTATAGAAAATTGATGGTTGGACAAGTTTTCTATAGAAAAGTTGATGGTTGGAAAAGTTTTCTATAGAAAAGTTGATGGTTGGACAAGTTTTCTATAGAAAAGTTAATGGTTGGACAAGTTTTCTATAGAAAAGTTGATGGTTGGACAACTTTTCTATAGAAAAGTTGATGGTGGCACAAGTTTTCTTTGAAAAAAATTGATGGTGGCACAAGGTTTGTTGGTGGGAAGAGTTTTGTATAAGAAATACTTAGTTTTAATACACAACTATTGGTAATGTATATTACTTTAATATGAGTCTTTAGAATAAGCATTTAACCATAGTCATTGTATAATTGTGTATGTAGTTGTGCTCAAACTAGAGTATTGTCCTTATCATATTTTTGTTAAGAACTACTTCGTTAACTAATTGTTTTCAAAAGTTCTTTTAAAACAATATTGGTTAAGCATTACTTAGCAACTCCAGGGCAAATGCGACTTCCTTTTTTAGCAAGAAACAAACACTATTATTGATTGGTCCAGTACATAATAATAAAGATAAATACTTTCTATATTAAAAGGATGTTTCCAATGATCGCTTCAATGACCATTATCTTCACGGATGAAGACAAGTGGCTGTAAACAACAGCAAACATATACAGGAGATATTTTAGAAAAAGGTACAAAGAGTAAATAAATAGTAAACAAACCCATCAAAAACAACATAAGTTTGTCTTAACCAACATTAGATAAATGTGTGCGATTGTACTAAAGTACCTTTCCAGACGACTGAGGATGTTGAGACAAATGATGGTGTTTATTTTTCATTTCAGTTTAAAGTATATAGTTATACTTATGTACTAGTGTTTGCAAGTAAATGGTTTTTCTAAGTGTGTTAAAGTCTTGCGTATACATATGCATGTATGTGTATATTCAGGAAAACAAACACTGAAAGTTCATTTGTTTTTGTTCAAGTTTTTTTCCTGTTTGCCTTTAATCAATTGCTTAAAGCATTGAAGAAGTGTGCCATTATTGAAGCATGAAAATAAAATAGTTTAAGAAAGATAAGTGCCAAAAATTATTGAAGAGGGAAAATATGGTCAATCCCGACCATCTGACACCCTACACGACTAAAGTCACATATCAGTTTTTGTCTATAAAAAGATAAATATTTGCTAAACTTGGTCATCATGCAAACATTTTCTCAAAACTTACATATATATTTAAGCTTTTTTCATCACTGCCACTTATATGAGAGCTAGGGTCAAATGTGGACCTATTATCTCGAAATATAGCAAATTAATTGCAGTTTTAATAAAAATAATGTAAATAATAATGTGGCTTCTATAAGCAGTATCTGTTTTAAATATAATGAAAAACAAGTAAGAAAGTGTTATAGTCGGTCAAGCCCGACCATACGATACCCTTCATCACTAACGTAAAAGGTGTTCTTTTTCCTGTAAGACAAATATTTGCTAAATTTTGCCATCATACAAACATTTTCTCAAAGCTTATATATTTAAGCTGCTTCCGACATTTGGACTTATATGAGAGCTAGAGTCAAATGTGGACCGATTATCTCGAAATTTGGCAAATTGATTACAGTTGTTACAAAAATTATGTATGCAAAAATAAACTTAAAAGTCTCATTATCTTCAGATTTACGAGCGTTTTAGTGATTTTTGTCTCATTTAGTGCGTTTTTAAAGAAAAGTTTGTATGAGAGCTATTGTTAAATGTTTACCGATTTTAACGAAATTTGGTACAGTGTTTTTAGTTTACATAAGCAGTATTTGATTTAAATTTTATGAAAAAATATTGACATTTGTGGCCAATATATCAATTTCGGGAAGTGGGACCTATGGGAGGTACCATAAATAATGGACCGATTTTGACGAATTTCAATAGCCATGGTCCCATTATCAAAAAAAAAAAAAATGATCTGTATCAAATTTCATCAAATTATCTTTAAAAATTTGACCTGTAGTTTATTTACAAGGTTTACAAGGGGATCCAGCCAGACGGACGGACGGACATCGCTAAATCGACTCAGAAACTGATTCTAAGCCTATTGGTATACTAAAAGATGTGTCTAAGACAAATATTTCTATGCGTTACATACATCAGCACAAACTTATAATACCGTTTTGGCCTATTGTGTTGAAGGGTATAATACCTTAAGAAAGCTATGGTCAAATATGAAACAATTTCCATAAAATTTGATATATGTATTTGGCCAATAGAGGCATAGAATTTATCTGTTCTAAATCAAGTTGTATATCTATTACAATTGGAATTATTTTACTAGCATTAATGTGATTCCCGAGGTGTGGTTATATGGAAGCACTAACTAAATGTAGACCGATTTCACCCATTTTCAGAAAACACATTTTTCAAGATATCGTAAGTATTTGTGTCAAATTTTGTCCCTTTAGCTCTTTTTTTGCTTTCATTTGATGGACATACGGACAAAAACCCCCTATCTTTCTAGTACTTTTGTGTTTCCGTAAGTTTTTATATGGGAGATATGGTGACCGATTGTGACAAAATTTTGCACACTGACTAGCATTGACATGAGACTTAATTATACTAAATCTAGTGGCCATAGCTGGTATATTTTATCATTTATTCGTGTTTAAGTGTATTTTAGGTATAATTTAGGTTGATTTCGTAAGTGGTTTGTATGGGAGCTATGTTTTATTGTGAACAGATTTCGATGAAATTTTATGCGCTGAAAGCCGATTGTATAAATCTTCTCTGCGCTGAATTTTATTATTATATTTATTATAATTTATAATATATTAACGAATAAGCGTTTGGCCTATGCGAGATTATACGGGAGCTTTTGGCAAATGTAAACCGATTTCGCCCAATTTCAGTACCAAAATTTTCCAAAAAATGAATAATATGTTTTCCAAATTTCAGTGATCTATCTCCTTTTATTCAGGTCTTATCGTGCTGACAACAGACGTACAGACGGACATCGCTCAATCGTCTAAGAATCCTATAAGGATTCAAAATATATATCAATTTTGATTTTTGAGTCAATATTAAGAATATTACAAACGAAATGACAATCTCAATATACCCCCCATTCTTTTTGATGGTGGGTCTAATAAGGGTTTAATTAATGGAGTAGCTGAAAGGCTAGACTATAGTATAAATACTGATACTTGCTTGTTGTCTGCGTACTAGACTAAAGCCTGAGTATAAGATTTTTTCTGACAATATCCTAATGTCTGAGTAGTAGTAGTATAAGACTCCCTATTTAAAGAGTAAGCACTCATTAATTTTAATACTCTTAGTATTATCTTTTGTTATTTTAAGTATATACTTCTTAATTTAAAATCCAACAAATCCATTACCAAGAAAACTCCTTGTCATGTTAAATGATTTAGTTTCACTTTGTGCCGTTTTTATCATTTCCACAAAACTCAAACATTTTTATTAAATACTTCCTTTCATTACGAGGCACGATTTGGTTTTCTTCTTTCTCTCTCTTTCTAATAAATATTTAACTAAGAGCAAAATACACATACTCATGTAACAATTGTCTGCAGGAATACATACGTATAATCCAGAAAAAACGAGAGATTTTTTTTGTTAAAATGAGTACATTTTTATTGTTGAATACAACGAAGTCATTGTTTCATAATAAAACATGCAATGTCACATTTGTTGTATCTTTATTATATGAAAAATACTTCTTATTTTTATATTTTTTTGTGTAAGTTACTTACTTATGTTTAATATACATGTTGCTATTGTTTTCCATGAGTACTATTGCAAATAAACGTTGTTTGTGCATGTAAAAACTAAACGGAAACGTGGCCTGTTTCCGTTTTTACATAGCTTTTGGTTTTATTGTTATGTGAGTCTAGGTTTTTATTTCTTATGTGCAGTGAATGTATTTAAGAAACCGTAAATGTCGGATGTATGTATGTGGATTTATATATTTACATTTTTATATTATGAAAATATTTATCCAGCTTTTTTTTGTAATAAAGCCATAACTTATGATATGAAGTAAATTTGTAAAGAAAAAAAAGGTAGCTTTAAATAAAACAAGAAAGAGTTTATATTCGGCTGTGCCGAATCTTATATACCCACCATCAAGTTGTGTTAAATTTAGAAACATATCTCATATATCTACGAGGCTGCAGCAAATTCAAAACGTGGACCAAATTGGAAAAAAGTTGTTACGCTAGTTGGTATTGTTGGTAAAATATTTGGAATAACTTCGGTTGCAGTAGCTTTAAAGTTCAACATTCAAAAGTGTGTAAGTGGTTTCCCTAGTATTTATTTAATTTGAAAAAAATTCGTTATCGTAACCGGGTATGGTTTTACATTAATAAGTTGTTAAATACTTTTCGTTTAGCTTAATATTAAGTTAAGATAAAGAAGTTGATAGTAATACGACAGGTCCATATATTTTGTTAGGAGTTCCTAATGCATCTACCATATACATAATCTTAATATTCTGCTTGTACTTCCGAATCATTTTGATTGTAGATATAAAAAAGGGGATGTAATATAAATATATAAGAATTATAGCCAAATGTTGACCGATTGTAACAAAATTTCACACACTGGCTGGTATTTATACAGGGCTTATTCTTGCAAAATTTAGTGGCAATAGCTGTCACAGCTTCTAATTTAATAGCTTTTAACTGGTCCTTGCTAAACATTTTTTGGTTTCCGGGAGTGTTTTTTATATGAAAGCTATAGTCAAATATGGACCAATTCCTATAAAATTTGATATACTGACCAATAGTTGCATAAAACTTTGCTATACTAAATTTAGTCGTCATAGCTATCACAATTGTACTCAATTTATCAGCATTTATGTGTTTCCCGGGGCGGGGTTATATGGGAGCTCTAACTAAATGTGAACCGATTTCGCCCATTTTCAGTACACAACTTTTGTTACATATCGGAAATACTTTTGTAAAATTTTGTCTCTCTAGCTTGTAGTTAAGGAGCTGTCGCACTTTTATCTGACGGACAGACGGACATAAATCTCCTTTTCTTTTTGTATTTTTGGGTTTCTGTAAGTTTTTTATATGGGAGCTATGGTCAAATGGTGACCGATTGTAACAAAATTTTGCACACTGACTGGCATTCACATAAGACTTCCTTTTGCAAAATTTTGTTGCTGTAGCCCTTTCAGTTAAGGCGCTATCGCGCTTTTATCTAACGGACAGACGGACATAAACCCCCTTTTCTTTTTGTATTTTTGTGTTTCCGTAAGTTCTTTATATGGGAGCTATGGTCAAATGGTGACCGATTGTGACAAAATTTTGCACACTGGCTGGTATTCACATAAGACTTATTTGTGCTAAATTTGGTGGCGAAAGCTATTACATTTTAACATTTATTGGCATTTAAGTGAATTTCAGGTGGAATTTTGGCTGTTTCCGTATGTTTTTTATATGGGAGCTATGGTTAAATGTGAACCGATTTCGATGAAATTTTATATGCTGCCTAGTGCTTATGGAAAACTTCTAGATACCAAATTTTGTCATCATAGCTATTATAATTTGTCAGTTATTAGCAAATAAGCGACTAGTCTTGACGAGGTTATACGGGAGCTATGGTCAAATGTTAACCGATTTTGCCCAATTTCAATAGCAAAATTTTCTCATAAATGAAGAATGTTTTGCTAAGTTTCAGTGAGCTAGCTCCTTTCGTTTAGGCGTTATCGTGATTTCAACAGACAGACAGACAGACGGACAGACAGACGGACAGACGGACAGACAGACGGACATCGCTCAATCGTCTTAGAATTTCATAAGGATTCAGAATATATATCGTTTTTGATTTTTGAGCCAATATTAAGGAAATTACAAACGGAATGACAATCTCAATATACCCCCCATTCTTTTTGATGGTGGGTATAAAAAAGGGGATGTAATATAAATATATAAGAATTATAGCCAAATGTTGACCGATTGTAACAAAATTTCACACACTGGCTGGTATTTATACAGGGCTTATTCTTGCAAAATTTAGTGGCAATAGCTGTCACAGCTTCTAATTTAATAGCTTTTAACTGGTCCTTGCTAAACTTTTTTTGGTTTCCGGGAGTGTTTTTTATATGAAAGCTATAGTCAAATATGGACCAATTCCTATAAAATTTGATATACTGACCAATAGTTGCATAAAACTTTGCTATACTAAATTTAGTCGTCATAGCTATCACAATTGTACTCAATTTATCAGCATTTATGTGTTTCCCGGGGCGGGGTTATATGGGAGCTCTAACTAAATGTGAACCGATTTCGCCCATTTTCAGTACACAACTTTTGTTACATATCGGAAATACTTTTGTAAAATTTTGTCTCTCTAGCTTTTGTAGTTAAGGAGCAGTCGCGCTTTTATCTGACGGACAGACGGACATAAATCTCCTTTTCTTTTTGTATTTTTGGGTTTCTGTAAGTTTTTTATATGGGAGCTATGGTCAAATGGTGACCGATTGTAACAAAATTTTGCACACTGACTGGCATTCACATAAGACTTCCTTTTGCAAAATTTTGTTGCTGTAGCCCTTTCAGTTAAGGCGCTATCGCGCTTTTATCTAACGGACAGACGGACATAAACCCCCTTTTCTTTTTGTATTTTTGTGTTTCCGTAAGTTCTTTATATGGGAGCTATGGTCAAATGGTGACCGATTGTGACAAAATTTTGCACACTGGCTGGTATTCACATAAGACTTATTTGTGCTAAATTTGGTGGCGAAAGCTATTACATTTTAGCATTTATTGGCATTTAAGTGAATTTCAGGTGGAATTTTGGCTGTTTCCGTATGTTTTTTATATGGGAGCTATGGTTAAATGTGAACCGATTTCGATGAAATTTTATATGCTGCCTAGTGCTTATGGAAAACTTCTAGATACCAAATTTTGTCATCATAGCTATTATAATTTGTCAGTTATTAGCAAATAAGCGACTAGTCTTGACGAGGTTATACGGGAGCTATGGTCAAATGTTAACCGATTTTGCCCAATTTCAATAGCAAAATTTTCTCATAAATGAAGAATGTTTTGCTAAGTTTCAGTGAGCTAGCTCCTTTCGTTTAGGCGTTATCGTGATTTCAACAGACAGACAGACAGACGGACAGACAGACGGACAGACGGACAGACAGACGGACATCGCTCAATCGTCTTAGAATTTCATAAGGATTCAGAATATATATCGTTTTTGATTTTTGAGCCAATATTAAGGAAATTACAAACGGAATGACAATCTCAATATACCCCCCATTCTTTTTGATGGTGGGTATAATAAATATTAAATTTGACTGGAAAACATGTTAAAATTACACTACCAGGAGTTTCATATTGCCACGCATCTCTATCTGGTACTACTTGTACCAAAAATATTTCTATCGAAAATTTTTCTATAGAAAAATATTTCTATTGAAAATTTTTCTATAGAAAAATATTTCTATTGAACATTTTTCTATAGAAAAATATTTCTATTAAAAATTTTTCTATAGAAAAATATTTCTATCGAAAATTTTTCTATAGAAAAATATTTCTATTGAAAATTTTTCTATAGAAAAATATTTCTATCGAAAATTTTTCTATAGAAAAATATTTCTATCGAAAATCTTTCTATCGAAAATCTTTCTATAGAAAAAATATTTCTATCGAAAATCTTTCTATAGAAAAATATTTCTATCGAAAATTTTTCTATAGAAAAATATTTCTATCGAAAATTTTTCTATAGAAAAATATTTCTATTGAAAATTTTTCAATAGAAAAATAGTTCTATCGAAAATTTTTCTATAGAAAAATATTTCTATCGAAAATTTTTCTATAGAAAAATATTTCTATCGAAAATTTTTCTATAGAAAAATATTTCTATCGAAAATTTTTCTATAGAAAAATATTTCTATCGAAAATTTTTCTATAGAAAAATATTTCTATCGAAAATTTTTCTATAGAAAAATATTTCTATCGAAAATTTTTCTATAGAAAAATATATCTATCGAAAATTTTTCTATAGAAAAATATTTCTATCGAAAATTTTTCTATAGAAAAATATTTCTATCGAAAATTTTTCTATAGAAAAATATTTCTATCGAAAATTTTTCTATAGAAAAATATTTCTATCAAAAATTTTTCTATAGAAAAATATTTCTATCGAAAATTTTTCTATAGAAAAATATTTCTATCGAAAATTTTTCTATAGAAAAATATTTCTATCGAAAATTTTTTTAAAGAAAAATATTTCTATCGAAAATTTTTCTATAGAAAAATATTTCTATCGAAAATTTTTCTATAGAAAAATATTTCTATCGAAAATTTTTCTATAGAAAAATATTTCTATCGAAAATTTTTCTATAGAAAAATATTTCTATCGAAAATTTTTCTATAGAAAAATATTTCTATCGAAAATTTTTCTATAGAAAAATATTTCTATCGAAAATTTTTCTATAGAAAAATATTTCTATCGAAAATTTTTCTATAGAAAAATATTTCTATATAAAATTTTTCTATAGAAAAATATTTCTATCGAAAATTTTTCTTTAGAAAAATATTTTTGTCGGAAGTTTTCTGTGGTGGTGTAGGTTATATAGATGTACATTCGTTTACATACAATATTTCCATAAAAGTTTAATTAGCTCAAAAAAGATGAAATATTTCTATCGAAAATTTTTCTATAGAAAAATATTTCTATCGAAAATTTTTCTATAGAAAAATATTTCTATCGAAAATTTTTCTATAGAAAAATATTTCTATCGAAAATTTTTCTATAGAAAAATATTTCTATCGAAAATTTTTCTATAGAAAAATATTTCTATCGAAAATTTTTCTATAGAAAAATATTTCTATCGAAAATTTTTCTATAGAAAAATATTTCTATCGAAAATTTTTCTATAGAAAAATATTTCTATCGAAAATTTTTCTATAGAAAAATATTTCTATCGAAAATTTTTCTATAGAAAAATATTTCTATCGAAAATTTTTCTATAGAAAAATATTTCTATCGAAAATTTTTCTATAGAAAAAAATTTCTATCGAAAATTTTTCTATAGAAAAATATTTGTATCGAAAATTTTTCTATAGAAAAATATTACTATCGAAAATTTTTCTATAGAAAAATATTTCTATCGAAAATTTTTCTATAGAAAAATATTTCTATCGAAAATTTTTCTATAGAAAAATATTTCTATCGAAAATTTTTCTATAGAAAAATATTTCTATCGAAAATTTTTCTGTAGAAAAATATTTCTATCGAAAATTTTTCTATAGAAAAATATTTCTATCGAAAATTTTTCTATAGAAAAATATTTCTATCGAAAATTTTTCTATAGAAAAATATTTCTATCGAAAATTTTTCTTTAGAAAAATATTTCTATCGAAAATTTTTCTATAGAAAAATATTTCTATCGAAAATTTTTCTATAGAAAAATATTTCTATCGAAAATTTTTCTATAGAAAAATATTTCTATCGAAAATATTTCTATAGAAAAATATTTCTATCGAAAATTTTTCTATAGAAAAATATTTCTATCGAAAATTTTTCTATAGAAAAATATTTCTATCGAAAATTTTTCTATAGAAAAATATTTCTATCGAAAATTTTTCTATAGAAAAATATTTCTATCGAAAATTTTTCTATAGAAAAATATTTCTATCGAAAATTTTTCTATAGAAAAATATTTCTATCGAAAATTTTTCTATAGAAAAATATTTCTATCGAAAATTTTTCTATAGAAAAATATTTCTATCGAAAATTTTTCTATAGAAAAATATTTCTATCGAAAATTTTTCTATAGAAAAATATTTCTATCGAAAATTTTTCTATAGAAAAATATTTCTATCGAAAATTTTTCTATAGAAAAATATTTCTATTGAAAATTTTTCTATAGAAAAATATTTCTATCGAAAATTTTTCTATAGAAAAATATTTCTATCGAAAATTTTTCTATAGAAAAATATTTCTATCGAAAATTTTTCTATAGAAAAATATTTCTATCGAAAATTTTTCTATAGAAAAATATTTCTATCGAAAATTTTTCTATAGAAAAATATTTCTATCGAAAATTTTTCTATAGAAAAATAAATCTATCGAAAATTTTTCTATAGAAAAATATTTCTATCGAAAATTTTTCTATAGAAAAATATTTCTATCGAAAATTTTTCTATAGAAAAATATTTCTATCGAAAATTTTTCTATAGAAAAATATTTCTATCGAAAATTTTTCTATAGAAAAATATTTCTATCGAAAATTTTTCTATAGAAAAATATTTCTATCGAAAATTTTTCTATAGAAAAATATTTCTATCGAAAATTTTTCTATAGAAAAATATTTCTATCGAAAATTTTTCTATAGAAAAATATTTCTATCGAAAATTTTTCTATAGAAAAATATTTCTATCGAAAATTTTTCTATAGAAAAATATTTCTATCGAAAATTTTTCTATAGAAAAATATTTCTATCGAAAATTTTTCTATAGAAAAATATTTCTATCGAAAATTTTTCTATAGAAAAATATTTCTATCGAAAATTTTTCTATAGAAAAATATTTCTATCGAAAATTTTTCTATAGAAAAATATTTCTATCGAAAATTTTTCTATAGAAAAATATTTCTATCGAAAATTTTTCTATAGAAAAATATTTCTATCGAAAATTTTTCTATAGAAAAATATTTCTATCGAAAATTTTTCTATAGAAAAATATTTCTATCGAAAATTTTTCTATAGAAAAATATTTCTATCGAAAATTTTTCTATAGAAAAATATTTCTATCGAAAATTTTTCTATAGAAAAATATGTCTATCGAAAATTTTTCTATAGAAAAATATGTCTATCGAAAATTTTTCTATAGAAAAATATGTCTATCGAAAATTTTTCTATAGAAAAATATTTCTATCGAAAATTTTTCTATAGAAAAATATTTCTATCGAAAATTTTTCTATAGAAAAATATTTCTATCGAAAATTTTTCTATAGAAAAATATTTCTATCGAAAATTTTTCTATAGAAAAATATTTCTATCGAAAATTTTTCTATAGAAAAATATTTCTATCGAAAATTTTTCTATAGAAAAATATTTCTATCGAAAATTTTTCTATAGAAAAATATTTCTATCGAAAATTTTTCTATAGAAAAATATTTCTATCGAAAATTTTTCTATAGAAAAATATTTCTATCGAAAATTTTTCTATAGAAAAATATTTCTATCGAAAATTTTTCTATAGAAAAATATTTCTATCGAAAATTTTTCTATAGAAAAATATTTCTATCGAAAATTTTTCTATAGAAAAATATTTCTATCGAAAATTTTTCTATAGAAAAATATTTCTATCGAAAATTTTTCTATAGAAAAATATTTCTATCGAAAATTTTTCTATAGAAAAATATTTCTATCGAAAATTTTTCTATAGAAAAATATTTCTATCGAAAATTTTTCTATAGAAAAATATTTCTATCGAAAATTTTTCTATAGAAAAATATTTCTATCGAAAATTTTTCTATAGAAAAATATATCTATCGAAAATTTTTCTATAGAAAAATATTTCTATCGAAAATTTTTCTATAGAAAAATATTTCTATCGAAAATTTTTCTATAGAAAAATATTTCTATCGAAAATTTTTCTATAGAAAAATATTTCTATCAAAAATTTTTCTATAGAAAAATATTTCTATCGAAAATTTTTCTATAGAAAAATATTTCTATCGAAAATTTTTCTATAGAAAAATATTTCTATCGAAAATTTTTTTAAAGAAAAATATTTCTATCGAAAATTTTTCTATAGAAAAATATTTCTATCGAAAATTTTTCTATAGAAAAATATTTCTATCGAAAATTTTTCTATAGAAAAATATTTCTATCGAAAATTTTTCTATAGAAAAATATTTCTATCGAAAATTTTTCTATAGAAAAATATTTCTATCGAAAATTTTTCTATAGAAAAATATTTCTATCGAAAATTTTTCTATAGAAAAATATTTCTATATAAAATTTTTCTATAGAAAAATATTTCTATCGAAAATTTTTCTTTAGAAAAATATTTTTGTCGGAAGTTTTCTGTGGTGGTGTAGGTTATATAGATGTACATTCGTTTACATACAATATTTCCATAAAAGTTTAATTAGCTCAAAAAAGATGAAAGAAATTTTTATTTTTTTAATATACATATTTACATCAGAAAAATATAAAATTGCTTTAAAAAAATTTAATTATCTTAATTTTCCTGGATTTTATTAAATAAATTTCTCTGAAACAACATAAAAACATACAATCTCTGAACAATTTTGCAACATTAAGAAGGCAAAGACATTACATTAAGTGAAATCTTTTCAATATTTACAGTGATTACTATCATTATGATTTTTCTTTTGCGTCTTTCTACCAAATAATTATTTTTAATATTTTTATTTTACATTTCTTTGCAGTTACCAAATGTAATCATATCATTTTCATTTGCAAACCGAGATAAATGAAAGAAATAATTTTTCCCCGAAAAAATAAGAGAAAAATAAAAAGCTTCCAGTTAAACGATAAAATTTAATTGAGGAAGGGAAGGAAAAAGTCGAAGATAGAAAGAAAGAAAGAGAGAAAAAATCCAGGAATTTTCAACATTTAAATGATGAAATGTATGTCTTGCAATTATTAAATTGAAGAAAACAGGACGAGTAAAAGGAAGCAAAATTGTCCTTTGCAACAATAATAATTTTACGTGTGGCACGAAGAAGAAAAGTAGAAGAAGCTGTAGAACGTAGTAAGCATATTGTGTTGTAAGAGTTTATTGTTGAAGGAAAACAATAAAATGAAGTGCTATAAATGTCATATCTTAATGCCAACAAGATGGCGATGTTGTAACTGTTCAAAAACAACCAAAACATTAACGGGAACAACAGCAACAATAGCAACAATACAACCAAGAACTCTTACATTAACACCTACAGTCTTTAGCTCTACTACCGCCACCTACCTTCACACGTTAATGTTACTTTTATTGCTGTTGTTGCCCACACAAAATGCATTAGCTCGCCTCCATTCCTCCTCTGCAGCATTACACGGTTTGTCCTCATCCGTTAATGGTGGTATGATGGGCGGTAGCGCCGGCGTCATTGGTGGTGTCGGTGGTTCCGGTATGGGCGGTTCATTATCCTCTAAAGAAGCACACGGTAAGTTTGTTATATATTGTAGTTTTTTTTTTTGTTCTTTAACTTGTTTTTTCAGAGATTCACGTCTCTTTTGAATAATTTAAAAAAGTTTTGCGCTTTAGTTGCGAAAATGATAAAACGAAAAGACAAGGTAAACGCTTTCAACGTGATTGCTAAAGAAAGACAGTGAGTTTAAGGAATGTTAAAAAGTTTGGGAAATTGTTTTAAAGGATTTTAAAAAGATTCATTAGAAATAAAGAATATATTATAATGGTATAACAGTTGCTATATTTATAAGTATATTTACATTATTTTTAAGAAATAAGAATATATTCTAAGTGTTTTAGATTACCCTAGAAATCTTAATGTAATAATTTGATATAATATTTTTATCTCGAGTTTTTTAGTCTTAATAAAACTTTATCCAAAAGTTTTTCCATGAAAAATTTTAATACTAAGTGTTTTTATAACACAGTACGATAGTGGTTGCTATACATGAGAAATGTTAACAGAATATGAAAATAGGCTTAAAATAAAGAAGTACGTGTCTCGGCGTTTTGCTGTAGCACGTCAGAAATTTAAGAAAATCGATTTTAAAGATTCGAAGGACCGTGGAGGTTCACTTGTAACATAATACTATTATAAAAAGTTCTATAAAACAAACAAATCCAAATTTAATTCCCTTTTCAAAACTGTCTCAAGCACTTAAATCGGTTCACCCATTCTATTTTTATAGAACTTTTTATAATAGTATTACGTTACAAGTGAACCTCCACGGTCCACGATGGACCGAAATGAATACTTAACAGGAATAAAGTCATAACTTTATAAATACCTAGCCGATATTTCTAAAATTTACACCGTGTTTTACTCAGAGGTTCGAAAGGCTCAATTCCTAATTCCATATTTTAAAATCAAATTTGTTTTAGTCCCAGTAAAACTTTTCATTACCAAATAATGAGTTAAACAGTTAAACCCAGTAAAACTTTTCATTACCAAATAATGAGTTAAACAGTTAAACTATTGAACACGAACTACTTACTCATTCGCTGTTTAAGTCATTACATTAACATGGGGATGTCATTGGAGGTAAGTACTTACCAATTGCAGGAAAGTAATGACTTGGTTAAGCAATTTGAAAGCAACAACAGCAACAGCAACAACTTTTTTGTTGTTGTTTTATTAAAAACATATATTTTTAAACGAAATACAAAATTTTTTTTATGATCCCATGGGGGCTCGAACCCAGACCCTCCGACTGCTAGGCAGAGACTCTTCCACTGAGCTACTTCATATGTTGAAAGCTTAGCAGCTTATAATTAATATAAACAATTTTTATTTTTAGATCCAAAATCATGTGAAAATAACTTTGTTTTTCCTTGCTTTTTTTTGCTTTGTTGTAATTTTTGGATAAATATTTTTATACGATTTTTTGTAATTATTTTAAAACTTTTTTAAAATTATTTTAAAACTTAAACAATTTAAATCTTCTTTTTTGTATAAGTTTTTACATAAGATTGACTCTTATTTACTTAAATGTTACAACCTGTTAAGGTCAAAGTCAGAGCATATTTTAGAATTCCATGGATTTCGATCTTGTGCGAATATTCTTTTTTTTTATAGGCCAAGCTTTGAAAAATGTTCCTCTACGTGGTCTTTCTATCGAAGTTTCGGACATCCTCCTCTAATATTAGGTAGTGGGACATTTCAATTCTAATTTTATCCTCTTCATTGTATTTTTTTCAAGAGAGGGTTACTAGCCCGTAATCCTAACCCATTTTTATCGATCTTATGGGACAACTCTCTGAACATGTTAACTCACAATATTAATGGGTGTTAAACTAGCTCCCCGGGTGATATCACGAGGAGGTGTGTGTCCACAGTTGAGATGAAGGATGACCCAGATAAGTTGGGCTTACCAAGTTAAGACCAATTAGAATCCTTTTTGGTATTCAACATCCCCTACATAAGCAAAATTGACTCATGACGTTATTTTTTTCATTAACGTGAGTTAGTTTTACAAATTTTTTTTTACAGAAGATAATATTTAAGTTCTTAAAATTCAAAAATCATTTAAAAAACTCTTTTAATAAAAACAAAACTTAAAAAAATTGTTGCCCATGGTGGGATTTGAACCGGGGCCATTCAGTTTAAATTACCATCTTAATTACAAATAAGTACTTCTGTAATAACTTATTATTTATTCGGATGGTATGTTGTAGTCGTTACAAGGTAACCAGTTATCAGAGTACTTGCCATTACCAAAGTTTTGCTGGGAACTATTGAACACGAACTACTTACTCATTCGCTGTTTAAGTCATTACATTAACATGGGGATGTCATTGGAGGCAAGTACTTACCAATTGCAGAAACGTAATGACTTGGGTAAGCAATTTGAAAGCAGCAACAATAACAGCAACAACTTTTTTGTTGTTGTTTTATTAAAAACATATATTTTTAAACGAAATACAAAATTTTTTTTATGATCCAATGGGGGCTCGAACCCAGACCCTCCGACTGCTAGGCAGAGACTCTTCCACTGAGCTACTTCATATGTTGAAAACTTAGCAGCTTATAATTAATATAAACAATTTTTATTTTTCGATCCAAAATCACGTGAAAATAACTTTGTTTTTCCCTGCTTTTTTTGCTTTGTTGTAATTTTTGGAAAAATATTTTTATACAATTTTTTTGTAATTATTTTAAAACTTTTTTTAAAATTATTTTAAAACTTAAACAATTTAAATCTTATTTTTTGTATAAGTTTTTACATAAGATTGACTCTTACTTACTTAAATGTTACAACCTGTTAAGGTCAAAGTCCGAGCATATTTTAGAATTCCATGGATTTCGATCTTGTGCGAATATTCTCCAATTTTATAAGCCAAGCTTTGAAAAATGTTCCTCTACTTGGTCTTTCTATCGAAGTTTCGGACATCCTCCTCTAACATTAGGTAGTGGGACATTTCAATTCTAATTTTATCCTCTTCATTGTATTTTTTTTCAAGAGACCCATTTTTATCGATCTTATGGGACAACTCTCGCAACATGTTAACTCACAACATTAATGGGTGTTAAACTAGCTCCCCGGGTGATACCATGAGGAGGTATGTGTCCACAGTTGAGATGAAGGATGACCCAGATAAGTTGGACTTACCAAGTTAAGACCAATTAGAATCGTGTTTGGTGTTCAACATCCCCTACATAATAAAAATTGACTCATGATGGTATTTTTTCATTAACGTGAGTTAGTTTTACAAATTTTTTTTACAGAAGTTAATATTTAAGTTCTTAAAATTCAAAAATCATTTAAAAAGACTCTTTTAATAAAAAAAAATTAAAAAAAATTGTTGCCCTTGGTGGGATTTGAACCGGGGCCATTCAGTTTAAATTACCATCTTAATTACAAATTAGTACTTCTGTAATAACTTATTATTTATTGGGATGGTATGTTGTAGTCGTTACAAGGTTACCAGTTATCAGAGTACTTGCCAAGTTTCAGGATTGCATTAGGGATTAAATATCATTTAATACCCATGAAAAAAGTCCCCATTTTAGAGGATAAAGAAATGACTCTTTCTTAAGTTATTGGGTTAAAAAAGGGTTTTTAAGCTGAGATGATTTCCATCTCGATTTTAACAAAACCAAGTCCACTTTGTCTAAAAAACATGTATGAATAGTCATATGATTAAAATGTAATTTATTCATTATCGACATACATACATATGTATATTTACATTTTCTAATTGTACTGAATTTTGTAATTTTATTCTAATTCCATCATAATTGTGTATGTATCTCAGCTATGTAATATATCTTCCTGCTAAAGGACTAATGTTTTTTAGACCTGTAGGGCATATACAAATAACATTTTTGTGGAAAAATTCAAAAGTTTATTAAGTTGACTTAGGCGAAATTTAAAAAAAATAAAAAAATTCTTTGTTATTGGTCATAAGATCAGAAAAACTATTTAAAATAAAATATAGATACACATAAAACTAAAGATTTTTTGTACACATAATCTATAATATCATCCAGATTCGAAAACATATAAAATCCATTATTTCGCAGCAACACAACAAAACCAGAGATAATATACTCTTACATATTAGCACATTTTACATGTATATGTATGTATTTACAAAAACTAATGTCACAAAAAACAAATTATTTTTATAAATTTTTTTAGAAACAATTTTTAATTAAGCAGATTCCTTCACTGATTGAATTTCTGGGAAAGATTAGGTCATTAATATTACTATATTCCTGCATATCTAAATATCTTTTAAAATTTATAGTTTAACAAATAAATGCAAAATATACACAAGTTTGCGGTGAAATAGCCACATTAGGGTAGTTCCGTTTTTTTGAACGAACATTAAAGAATACATGCATACTTTTATTAAATGTGTATGCTTTCTAATAAAACATAAGAATATTTTAATAGGTTATGATAAATTTTGTTCTATTTTATATCTAGGGTTTTTACAAACAATGTATATCGCACTTGATATAATAATACCCTTTAAATTAAAACTTCAGTTTTCGTTTTTGGTTTGATATACTTTTATTCAATGAGTGGAATAGTTTAAAAAACTTTTCCCTCGAAAAAGTCAGAATTTAAGTTTTTGATTTAAAATCAAGTAACTTTAGTTTTTATCCACCCTAATGATTTGCACAAAATGAATTACCAAAAAATATTTTAATTCAATTTGGACTGGTTTTAATTAAGAATAAAAAATGTTAATTCAAATTGGAGTAGAGGAATGAAGAAACATTTTATTCATTCAAGTTGATTTTAAATTCCCATGTGAATCAATTCACTATGAATTAAAAATCAACACATTTTTTTTAATTGTTTTATGGGAATTAAACTTAAGGCATTGTTAAATCATTTTTGAATTCCTAGGAATTAAGCTAATATTTAATTAAGCCTTTCGAAGCTCTGGTTTTACTGCATATCCAGCAGGCTATAATGCTGGCTATAAACTTTTTTGATATTTAAAGTGGGAGTAGCCCCGGCCATATAAAAAAGTATATTTCATCGATTTCTCTGAAATTTTCAACGTATTTTATTGCGTCTCCGACGCTTAATGCAGGATACGAACTTTTCTGATATTTAAAGTGGGAATAGCCCCGCCCATATAAAAAAAAATATTTCATTGTTGTATTTGACCCATTATTTCAACTAGGATAATCAAACTTGGTGTGGGCTTCTTAACATTTAAGGTGTATAAGCACGCAAAAAATGGAGGCTATAGAAATAGTAGGCGTGGCACCTTCCATACAAAAAAAAAATTATTCCGGTATGTGATGAAAATCGATCGTTTTCAAATAGATTGATTTCAGATATATTTTTGAGATAGTTTTCCCCATTTCCACAAAAAAATTTAAGCCAAATGAAAGATAAGATATCAGTCAAAATAAATTTTAATTATTTTTGGGAAAATAATAATTATCTAAAAAATATATCTGAAATCGATCGTTTTGAAAACGATCGATTTCCATCACATACCGGATTATATATTTTCGAATTAGAATTACCAAAATTTTTTAATATGGTTTTACTTCAAATAATTATATGTGATTTCGCATAAAATTGGTGCGGAAGTAGGAATGGTAATACAAAGACGAGGATAGATAATGAACTGATATTGTTCATTTGCATTCCAAACGAGTTGTGGCGGTTTTAGAGCTTAATTATTTTTATTTTATGACCTTTTTTACAAACTGGTTATATATATCCTGGCTTTTTGAGCATCTAGTATTATAAACATCTATTTCCAGTGATTCAACATCTTCAGTCTAGGTTAAATACTTAAATCTAAACCATTTTTCAAATAACCTCAAATAAGTAATTTCTGTAATTTTTCTGAAAAGTAATATAAATGGACCTTAGGTTGCGAGATGACTCCAATTTTTTTCTTTAATCTTAAACATCACTAAATGTGAAACCAAGTGTCTGAAAATTCTGAACAACACAACTGGGTACCAGGTCATATCACTTTTTCGTTTCCATGAAGGCATTAACAAATACATGCATAATTATGAAACTCTTAGTCAAGATTTCTTTAAAATATAACTGTCTTTGGTCAAAGATTCTATAATATAAAGATGTTGCACTTCCATATATTGAACTGACGTATGGTCGTTTTGAAAAGTCCCATGAAAAAGAGCTTATACCACTTTTACTCTATTCGGAAATAACAATTAAAGACGATTATCTCATGAAAGAAAGCTAAGGCACACACACGTGTATGAAGTGCAGCATCTTTATATTATAGAATATAATTTCTGTACATTTCGAGTCTCTTTATAGAAGTCCAAATCGTCTATTTTCCATGTCCATTTTGACTCTATCACGATGTTCATAAAGCATTGCCGAAACAGAAAAATCAGAGCTCCCTTGGGTTAATATCAACTTCATTTTTCTTTATAAAGGGCCAAGTAAGTAAAGGGAAGAGTCTATGTCTAACTTCGATGTCTTCTTTGGCTTCATTACGATGATTCTTGAGCGGTGCCTAAGCTTCAGGATTCTTTATAGAAGTAAAATGACGTAAAGGGCTACATAACGATTATCGTTGAGAATTGCCTGAACAGTCATTTTTATACTCTTCCGGTTTCTTTTTAGAAATTTTCAAAATTTCCAATAAAAAAAGAAATTTTCCTATAAAAATATTAAATTTTCAAAATTTCCTATAAAAACATTAAATATTCAAAATTTCCTATAAAAAAGAAAATTTTCAAAATTTCCTATAAAAAAGAAAATTTTCAAAATTTCCTATAAAAAAGAAAATTTTCAAAATTTCCTTAAAAAAGAAAATTTTCAAAATTTCCTTAAAAAAGAAAATTTTCAAAATTTCCTTAAAAAAGAAAATTTTCAAAATTTCCTTAAAAAAGAAAATTTTCAAAATTTCCTTAAAAAAGAAAATTTTCAAAATTTCCTTAAAAAAGAAAATTTAAAAATTTCCTATAAAAATAGGAAATTTTGAAAATTTCCTATAAAAATAGGAAATTTTGAAATTTCCTATAAAAATAGGAGATTTTGAAAATTACCTAAAAAATAGGAAATTTTGAAAATTTCCTATAAAAATAGGAAATTTTGAAAATTTCCTATAAAAATAGGAAATTTTGAAAATTTCCTATAAAAATAGGAAATTTTGAAAATTTCCTATAAAAATAGGAAATTTTGAAAATTTCCTATAAAAATAGGAAATTTTGAAAATTTCCTATAAAAATAGGAAATTTTGAAAATTTCCTATAAAAATAGGAAATTTTGAAAATTTCCTATAAAAATAGGAAATTTTGAAAATTTCCTATAAAAATAGGAAATTTTGAAAATTTCCTATAAAAATAGGAAATTTTGAAAATTTCCTATAAAAATAGGAAATTTTGAAAATTTCCTATAAAAATAGGAAATTTTGAAAATTTCCTATAAAAATAGGAAATTTTGAAAATTTCCTATAAAAATAGGAAATTTTGAAAATTTCCTATAAAAATAGGAAATTTTGAAAATTTCCTATAAAAATAGGAAATTTTGAAAATTTCCTATAAAAATAGGAAATTTTGAAAATTTCCTATAAAAATAGGAAATTTTGAAAATTTCCTATTAAAATAGGAAATTTTGAAAATTTCCTATTAAAATTGGAAATTTTGTTAATTTTTACAACATATTTTCCTAGTTTTAAAACAATGCGTTACTTATATAGCCGTCATCCCCTAGGTGCTAGTCCTATAAGAAAAATAAATACATTTATCCTGTGTTCCACAATATTTTGTCCTAGTTACATGACAATGCTATGCATAAGTAGTGGTAATCTCCTGAGTTTTGGTCCAATTATAAGAAAAGGTAGATAATTCTCATGTGTAGCTTAATGTTTCTAAAAATGGAACGAATATTTATCTAATATTTTTATATAAATCTGGATTTTCATAGCCGAATAAAGCACTTTTACTTGTTAATTTTACCCAAATAAGCCATCCCACCTCTCCTACTCAAACACTTCCTTTCAACATTCCTCCATATTTTATTTGATTTTTTGACATAAATTTTACTTTCTTTTTTTTTATCAACTAAATGCAAAGGATTTTTAACACTTTTCAGCTGTTAGTTTCTATTTGCGGTTGGTTTTTGCAAATGGCGGAAAGTGAATAAAAGAAAAAAAATCGTTACTAGTCTCTATTGTAAAAATACGAAACTCATAAAAACGTATGCAAATTTTAGCTGTAAAAGTGTTGTAAATTTTTTGTTTGTTATGGTTTAAGCCAAAAAATAACAAAAACAACAACTACTACATCTACTTCATTTTGTTGGAATTTTCACACTCTTTCGCTAAACAAAATTTGTGGTAGTGTGAAGTGCCTGTAGTTTGAAGTGTGTAAGTATTTGTTTGTTTTTTATTTACATAAATTTTTATCTAGAATTTTTTATTGTTTAAAGTTTTTTCATTTAGTCCTTTTGTTTAATTTTTTTTTGTTATTCTTTCCTTTTTCTAAGTAAAGCTGCTGAGTTGGTTTGATATGGCGAATTGTTTAAGTTCTTATTTGGTAAAATTAAATTTTGCTTAGGATTTACCATAATTTTTGGTTTATTTTCAGTTATTATATACTTTTTCAGGCTTTGGTTTGGGAATATTAATTTTATTATTATTTGGTATATGACCTTTTAACTATAAAAGAGCTTAAAGGTTTTGTTGTCCTTTAAAGGTTTATGGCAAGTTTTTATGTTATTGGATTTTATGCTTTATATTGATTTAAATGTTAAGGACTCCGAGTATACATTGGGGCATAACCTTTTCGTTTACAATTTTATCACATTTCCCAAATGATTGTAAAAACTTAATAGGTTGAACTTTCCTTGTAGTTTAATATTTTTTTAGTTAGGCTGATACCAGAAACAAAAACCAAGACCATTAGAATGGGTCGTTTTTAACTTTTCCCTCTGATATGCTATTTTCAATAGAAATATTCTTCTATAGAAAAATTTTCGATAGAAATATTTTTCTATAGAAAAATTTTCGATAGAAATATTTTTCTATAGAAAAATTTTCGATAGAAATATTTTTCTATAGAAAAATTTTCGATAGAAATATTTTTCTATAGAAAAATTTTCGATAGAAATATTTTTCTATAGAAAAATTTTCGATAGAAATATTTTTCTATAGAAAAATTTTCGATAGAAATATTTTTCTATAGAAAAATTTTCGATAGAAATTTTTTTCTATAGAAAAATTTTCGATAGAAATATTTTTCTATAGAAAAATTTTCGATAGAAATATTTTTCTATAGAAAAATTTTCGATAGAAATATTTTTCTATAGAAAAATTTTCGATAGAAATATTTTTCTATAGAAAAATTTTCGATAGAAATATTTTTCTATAGAAAAATTTTCGATAGAAATATTTTTCTATAGAAAAATTTTCGATAGAAATATTTTTCTATAGAAAAATTTTCGATAGAAATATTTTTCTATAGAAAAATTTTCGATAGAAATATTTTTCTATAGAAAAATTTTCGATAGAAATATTTTTCTATAGAAAAATTTTCGATAGAAATATTTTTCTATAGAAAAATTTTCGATAGAAATATTTTTCTATAGAAAAATTTTCGATAGAAATATTTTTCTATAGAAAAATTTTCGATAGAAATATTTTTCTATAGAAAAATTTTCGATATATATATATTTCTCTCGAAAAATTTGCGATATAAATATGTTTCTATAGAAAATTTTTCGATAGAAATATTTTTCTATAGAAAAATTTTTGATAGAAATATTTTTCTTTAGAAAAGTTTTCGATAGAAATATTTTTATAACTTTATTTTTTCTAGCCGGATTGAAAGTTTTTTGTTTGACTTTAAAAAATTATATGAATTTAATAATAGTGGTAATCAGATCCTCCAATTACCTTAACTTCATTCACAAAGGATTTGAAAAAACTTCAATGATTCATTAGATTTTGTGTCCTATTACCATCAAATTCATTATCCTTTAGTAGTCACTTTAATGATGTTTGTTCTCTTTTGTCCAAAATTTCTTTTTTTTTTTTTTGTTCCATGTCAAACAGTTTTTTAATTGCATTTTTGTTAACGCAATTTTGTTTGTTTCCAAAAAAGTTGAACTCAGCTCTTTGAAACTTTGTCGAGCTTCTAATTAAATTTATCAAAAAAGTTTAATGCCAGTTTTTGTTTTTGGTTGCAACACACAAAGAGGGGACTCTTGTTGTTTTTAATAGAAAATGCATCAAAGTAGCTTTGTTAAAAGAAGTTAACTTTTTAATAGAAAAGAAAAAAAAATTAAATAAAATTCCATTTTCAATTTTTAACAATTTATTATCACCCCTTTCATTTATATATTAACGGGCAATTACTGTTTTTCAATAGAAAAGTTAAGAAAAAGGAACTAAGAAAAATTCTTGAAACTTGTTAAGAAAAAAAAACTATCACTTAACTATAAATGAGTATAAATTTCAGTTTTTAACAAAAAGTATTTTTATATTGTTCGTTTTTTCCTTAAGTTTATATTTAACAACAAACTTAAGTTGTGAAGCTGGAGATAAGAATTTAAGCAAAAACTTTTGTTGTTTCTAAAAAGCCAGCTCTGATGATGAACAATTTGAAATATGAAGTAAAAGTTTTTTGTTCCAACCGTCATTTTGTAGCTTTTTCTAAGTATCCTGTTGTTGCTTTTGTTTGTTACAAAACTTATTTCTTAGCTGTTTTGTTCTTAAAGTTTTTTGGTTGTTTTCTTTTTAGCCATTGCCTTTTTCGACTCCCTTAAGAGTACTGACATCCTGGGAATGGTGCAGGGACAAAGTTTTTTTAAAAAATTGGCTAAAGACGCTAATATACGATCTAAACATGCAAGGCAAAAAACAGCTGGATTGTATAGGACAATAAACTATGTCACTTGACACCCCCTCTGGAACTATTAAATATTTTAGCAGAATGAAAAAAAGTCTAAAAGTTGGTGGCGAAGAAAATAAATTGTGTTTAAAATAAATGCTTTAAAGATCACTTCAGTCAAAGTTATAAATCAGTCATGATATAACATACATAAGTAGGAGTTATAGGAAAAAACTTTGGGTATATATATGTATATATCAAAAATGTTTCTATAGAAATTCTTGTTTATCAACAATTCTTCTATAAACAATTTTTTTATCAAACATTATTCTATTGAATTTTTTTTATGGAAAACTTTTCTATAAACAATTTTTTTATAAAAAATTTTTTATAAAAAAATTTTTATAGAAAATTCAGCTATAAACAAATTTTTTATTGATTGTTTTTCTACAGAAAAATATTTGAAACGAAAATGTTTCTATCAAAAATTTTTCTATACAAAGTTTTTTTTTCAAAAATTTTTCTATAGAAATTTGTTTATGGAAAACTTTTTTACCGAAAACTTTTTTATAGAAAAATATTTTTATTGCAAATTTTTCTAAAAAAAAATTTATAGAAAATTTTTTTAAAACAGAATTTGTACCGAAAATGTTTCTATCAAAAATTTTTTTTACACAAAATATTTTTATCGAAAATTTTTCCATAAAAAATATTCTATAAACTATTTTTAATCGAAAAACTTTCTATAAAAAATGTTCAGCCAAAATTTTTCCACAGAAAAATATTTTTATCGAAAGTTATTTTTTATAGAAAAATATTTTCACCTGAGATTTTTTCTTTAGAAAAATATTTCTATCGAAAATTTTCCTATAGAATTTTTTTTAGAAAAATATTTTTTTTTGAAGATTTTTCAATAGAAAATTTTTTTTTATCGAAAATTTCTCTATCGCAAAATATTTTTATCCAAAATCTTTCTATAAAAAAATATTTTTATCCAAAAATTTTCTTTAGAAATTATTTTTATCACAAATGTTTCTAAAGAAAAATATTTTTATTGAAAAATTTTCTATATTTCTATCGAAAATTTTTCTATAGAAAAATATTTCTATCGAAAATTTTTCTATAGAAAAATATTTCTATCGAAAATTTTTCTATAGAAAAATATTTCTATCGAAAATTTTTCTATAGAAAAATATTTCTATCGAAAATTTTTCTATAGAAAAATATTTCTATCGAAAATTTTTCTATAGAAAAATATTTCTATCGAAAATTTTTCTATAGAAAAATATTTCTATCGAAAATTTTTCTATAGAAAAATATTTCTATCGAAAATTTTTCTATAGAAAAATATTTCTATCGAAAATTTTTCTATAGAAAAATATTTCTATCGAAAATTTTTCTATAGAAAAATATTTCTATCGAAAATTTTTCTATAGAAAAATATTTCTATCGATAATTTTTCTATAGAAAAATATTTCTATCGAAAATTTTTCTATAGAAAAATATTTCTATCGAAAATTTTTCTATAGAAAAATATTTCTATCGAAAATTTTTCTATAGAAAAATATTTCTATCGAAAATTTTTCTATAGAAAAATATTTCTATCGAAAATTTTTCTATAGAAAAATATTTCTATCGAAAATTTTTCTATAGAAAAATATTTCTATCGAAAATTTTTCTATAGAAAAATATTTCTATCGAAAATTTTTCTATAGAAAAATATTTCTATCGAAAATTTTTCTATAGAAAAATATTTCTATCGAAAATTTTTCTATAGAAAAATATTTCTATCGAAAATTTTTCTATAGAAAAATATTTCTATCGAAAATTTTTCTATAGAAAAATATTTCTATCGAAAATTTTTCTATAGAAAAATATTTCTATCGAAAATTTTTCTATAGAAAAACATTTCTATCGAAAAGTTTTCTATAGAAAAATATTTCTATCGAAAATTTTTCTATAGAAAAATATTTCTATTGAAAATTTTTCTATAGAAAAATGTTTCTATCGGAAATTTTTCGATAAGAAAATACTTTTATCTAAAATGTGTCTATAGAAACATATTTGTATCAAAAATGTTTCTATAAAAAAATATTTTTATCTAAAAGTTATTTATTGAAAAGTATTTTTGTCAAAAAATTTTCTATGGAAAAATATTTTTATTGAAAATTTTTCTATAGGAAAATACTTTTATCGAAAATTTGTCTATAGAAAAATACTTTTATGAAACATTTTTCTATAGAAAAATATTTTTATCAAAAAATTTTCTATTGAAAAATATTTGTGTCGAATATTTTCTACAGAAAAATATTTGTATCCAAAAATGTTTCATAGAAAAATAATTTTATTTAATTTTATTTTTTGATAAGAAAATGTTTTTGTAGAAAATTTTTCTGTAGAAAAATATTTTTATCTAAAAAGATATTTATATCTAAAAATACAAACAGAAATAGTACTGTTTCGAAGAATATTTTCAATTCGGTTATGTGTTTCAAAAAATACTTGCAAAAATAAATGTTCGAGATTATATGTTTTTGTCCTCTCGTACTGTATATTCTGCTGCTACATATAAGTTTGATTTCGATTTTGTTTCCTGTATACATACATATTTCGTTTTTTGTATTTTCTTTAGCTTCCAAATATCAACTAAATGCTTTTGATACTCATTCTAACGAGTTTTATAAATGATCGTGGTATATACGAAAATTACTAAAAGTTTCTGGCTTCTTGCAATATGGGAACGAATTATGAGAGGAAACATTTCTGAGGCTGTTTTTTACTTAAACTTACGATTGGTATGATAAACTGAGGCAAAGAAGATGAGCGCAAAGAATATTGTTTGTGGTTTGCTTTTTGATTTTCAAATGATTATTGTTGTTTAGGTCACGAAACAAAACGATTGAAATAAAGCTAAATCTGTCTTTATATTCTTCAAACGTTTGCGAAAGGTTTCGTTTCTTTTCACACTCTGCTCTTTAGTATGACTTTGTTGTCTTTGGCATACCAGACTTTTTCAGCTTTGGAAGACTTTAAGCTGGTATAGTTTTATAAAGTATTTTATTGG
>OW121741.1:27430476-27595476 GCA_933228675.1 Stomorhina lunata | reverse complement strand
AGTTCTAGTTCAGTTCTAGTTCAGTTCTAGTTCAGTTCTAGTTCAGTTCTAGTTCAGTTCTAGTTCAGTTCTAGTTTAGTTCTAGTTCAGTTCTAGTTCAGTTCTAGTTCAGTTCTAGTTCAGTTCTAGTTCAGTTCTAGTTCAGTTCTAGTTCAGTTCTAGTTCAGTTCTAGTTCAGTTCTAGTTCAGTTCTAGTTCAGTTCTAGTTCAGTTCTAGTTCAGTTCTAGTTCAGTTCTAGTTCAGTTCTAGTTCAGTTCTAGTTCAGTTCTAGTTCAGTTCTAGTTCAGTTCTAGTTTAGTTCTAGTTCAGTTCTAGTTCAGTTCAAGTTCAGTTCTAGTTCAGTTCTAGTTCAGTTCTAGTTCAGTTCTAGTTCTAGTTCAGTTCTAGTTCAGTTCTAGTTCAGTTCTAGTTCAGTTCTAGTTCAGTTCTAGTTCAGTTCTAGTGCAGTTCTAGTTCAGTTTTAGTTCAGTTCTAGTTCAGTTCTAGTTCAGTTCTAGTTCAGTTCTAGTTCAGTTCTAGTTCAGTTCTAGTTCAGTTCTAGTGCAGTTCTAGTTCAGTTCTAGTTCAGTTCTAGTTCAGTTCTAGTTCAGTTCTAGTTCAGTTCTAGTTTAGTTCTAGTTCAGTTCTAGTTCAGTTCTAGTTCAGTTCTAGTTCAGTTCTAGTTCAGTTCTAGTTCAGTTCTAGTTCAGTTCTAGTTCAGTTCTAGTTCAGTTCTAGTTCAGTTCTAGTTCAGTTCTAGTTCAGTTCTAGTTCAGTTCTAGTTCAGTTCTAGTTCAGTTCTAGTTCAGTTCTAGTTCAGTTCTAGTTCAGTTCTAGTTCAGTTCTAGTTCAGTTCTAGTTCAGTTCTAGTTCAGTTCTAGTTCAGTTCTAGTTCAGTTCTAGTTCAGTTCTAGTTCAGTTCTAGTTCAGTTCTAGTTCAGTTCTAGTTCAGTTCTAGTTCAGTTCTAGTTCAGTTCTAGTTCAGTTCTAGTTCAGTTCTAGTTCAGTTCTAGTTCAGTTCTAGTTCAGTTCTAGTTCAGTTCTAGTTCAGTTCTAGTTCAGTTCTAGTTCAGTTCTAGTTCAGTTCTAGTTCAGTTCTAGTTCAGTTCTAGTTCTAGTTCAGTTCTAGTTCAGTTCTAGTTCAGTTCTAGTTCAGTTCTAGTTCAGTTCTAGTTCAGTTCTAGTTCAGTTCTAGTTCAGTTCTAGTTCAGTTCTAGTTCAGTTCTAGTTCAGTTCTAGTTCAGTTCTAGTTCAGTTCTAGTTCAGTTCTAGTTCAGTTCTAGTTCAGTTCTAGTTCAGTTCTAGTTCAGTTCTAGTTCAGTTCTAGTTCAGTTCTAGTTCAGTTCTAGTTCAGTTCTAGTTCAGTTCTAGTTCAGTTCTAGTTCAGTTCTAGTTCAGTTCTAGTTCAGTTCTAGTTCAGTTCTAGTTCAGTTCTTGTTCAGTTCTAGTTCAGTTCTAGTTCAGTTCTAGTTCAGTTCTAGTTCAGTTCTAGTTCAGTTCTAGTTCAGTTCTAGTTCAGTTCTAGTTCAGTTCTAGTTCAGTTCTAGTTCAGTTCTAGTTCAGTTCTAGTTCAGTTCTAGTTCAGTTCTAGTTCAGTTCTAGTTCAGTTCTAGTTCAGTTCTAGTTTAGTTCTAGTTCAGTTCTAGTTCAGTTCTAGTTCAGTTCTAGTTCAGTTCTAGTTCAGTTCTAGTTCAGTTCTAGTTCAGTTCTAGTTCAGTTCTAGTTCAGTTCTAGTTCAGTTCTAGTTCAGTTCTAATTCAGTTCTAGTTCATTTCTAGTTCAGTTCTAGTTCAGTTCTAGTTCATTTCTAGTTCAGTTCTAGTTCAGTTCTAGTTCAGTTCTAGTTCAGTTCTAGTTCAGTTCTAGTTCAGTTCTAGTTCAGTTCTAGTTCAGTTCTAGTTCAGTTCTAGTTCAGTTCTAGTTCAGTTCTAGTTCAGTTCTAGTTCAGTTCTAGTTCAGTTCTAGTTCAGTTCTTTCAGTTCTGGTGCATTTTAAACAATTTTGCTTATATGAAACTAAATTCTTAAACAATTTTGATTTCTTTAGAACTTTCTTGTCTTAATGAGGTCATTGTCATATTCTTTGTTCAAATTTTCAAACCCTGCAGACTTTTAAACCTAACATTTGTATATGAATTAATTTCTATAGATCACAAAAGATGACTTATATATTGTTCTTTTGGCAGCATCACGTATTCAAAATATTTAAAAAAGTCTTGTCGAGACAGCAAAATATGTTTCTTTTCATAAAACATGTAGTGAACAATAAAGAATCTTTTAAAATTAGACAACTTTTGTAGGCAATCAGGGAACAATTTTCATTTGCAGAACCCAACAGAATTATGGCATTTTTAAATAAGAAAAAAAAAGCAAAAGACAGATTAAATTTTTTGTTTGACTTTAAGTAATGAAAATAAAAGTCATACATTTCACAAGTGACAGAAACACAATCAGGATAACAGATATGAAAATTCTTTAACTTTCGCACACCAAGTAAGATAAAGAGATACAAAATTTTTTCTTATGAATTCTAAAAGGAGGCCTTATATTAATAGACATCAAAAGAAATGTTGTGATAATGTTCACATATGAACAAAAACAGTTATACAATAATACAATAGTTACTGCAACTACTAAACAATTCGTTCTTAACAAAGAACACGTACTCATACATGCATATTCATATACATTTTTCTTTTAATAGTCTTTTGTACATACATACATATACAATTGTTTACTTGCGTTTGGCTTTGTATTGTCAAATTAGGATTTGAATATAAAATATGTCATTATATTAAAGTTTCTGCATGATAGTATGTAGTTTGGATTGGGACAAATTGTTCTGCATTCTTTTGAAATTTTTATACTGCATCCTTTATCTTGACTTTTGTTGTTCTCATAACATTTGATAGATTTTATTGAGTAATAATGTTGTACCTTTTGTGTGCCTCCTAAGGTTGTATTCATTTTTTGAAACGAATTTTTGGAGGTAATACCACACTTATTGGCTCATTTGCAGTGGCGGTAAATAATTCCGAAAAATTAATATTTCCAGAGTGAACTAACATTCGATCACGGCTTCTTCTGGTTTTTCTCGAATTTAATCTTTAAAACAATATCAACATATATTGAGATTGTAATTCCGTTTGTAATTTCTTTATATTGGGTCTATAACCAAAATTCATTTATTTTCTGAATTCTTAATAATTCTAAAACAATGTCTGTCTGTCTGTCTGTCTGTCTGTCTGTCTGTCTGTCTGTCTGTCTGTCTGTCTGTCTGCTTGTATTCATTTGTTGAAACGAATTTTTGGAGGTAATACCACACTTATTGGCTCATTTGCAGTGGCGGTAAATAATTCCGAAAAATTAATATTTCCAGAGTGAACTAACGTTCGATCACGGCTTCTTCTGGTTTTTCTCGAATTTAATCTTTAAAACAATATCAACATATATTGAGATTGTAATTCCATTTGTAATTTCTTTATATTGGGTCTAAAACCAAAATTCATTTATTTTCTGAATTCTTAATAATTCTAAAACAATGTCTGTCTGTCTGTCTGTATGTTTGTCTGTATGTCTGTCTGTGTGTCTGTCTGTCTGTCTGTCTGTCCATCTGTCTGTCTTTCTCTCTGTCTGTGTGTTGAAATCACGATAACGCCTAAACAAAAGGAGCTAGCTCGCTGAAACTTAGTAAAAACATTCTTCATCTTTGAGAAAATATTGGTATTGGAATTGGGCAAAATCGGTGAACATTTGACCATAGCTCCCGTATAACCTCGCCTACGCTAATCGCTTATTTGCTAATAAATGACAAACTATAATAGCTATGATGATATAATTTGGTATACAGCATAAGCCCTAGGCAGCATATAAAATTTCATCAAAATCGGTTAACATTTAGTGATAGCTCCCATACAAAAAACTTACGGAAACAGCCAAAATTTCACCTAAAATACACTTAAATGCCAATAAATCTAAAACTATAACAGATATAACCACTAAATTCAGCACGAAGAGGTCTGATGTCAATGCCAACCAGTGTGCAAAATTTTGTCACAATCGGTCACCATTTGACCATAGCTCCCATATAAAAAAACTTAGGGAAACACAAAAATACAAAAAGAAAATAAGGTTTATGTCCGTCTTTCCGTCAGAGAAAAGCGCGATAGCTCCTTAACTACAAGATCTAGAGAGACAAAATTTAGCAAAAGTATTCAAAATATGTTATATTGTAGAAATTGTTTGCTAAAAATGGGTAAAATTGGTTCACATATAGTTTGAGCTCCCATATAACCCTGCCCCGGGAATCACATTTAGGCTGATAAATTGAATAAAATTGTAAAATCTATGACTACTAAATTTAGAACATAGAAGTTTTATGCAACTTTCTGTCAGTATGTCAAATTTTATAGCAATCGGTCCATTTCTGACCATAGCTTTCATATAAAAACGGCTCCCGGTAACCACTAAAATGCCACAAACGCCAATTAAAAGCTATTAAATTATAAACTATTTCAGCTATTACCACTAAATTTTGCACAACTAAACTTTATACTAATATAAACATTTGGCTATACTATCAATTAATGTTAAGTCCAGACTTTATATACGGTGGATGCATTAGGAACTTCTAACAAAATATATGGGCTTGCCGTATTACTTTCGAAGTGTTTGGGCTAACTATACCCGGGTAAGAACATGTTTGGCCTAACTATATCCGGTTATGAGATCACTTAGAAACTTTTAAATATTGAACTATAAAGCTACTGCCACCGAATTTGGTCCAAAGATTTTACCAACAATACCAATAAGCTTTACAGATTTGTTAGATGTTGGTCCACATTTTGAATTAGCTGCACCCCCGTACATATGCTACACATGTTTCTAAATTAAACACAGTTTAATGGTGGGTATATAAGATTCGGCACAGCCGAATATAACTCTCTTACTTGTTTAACCTACATCTTGTTTATTGCATTGCTATTACTCTCCATATTTATGTTAGATTGTTATTGCTATCATAACATAAGTCCAACTTTAGTAAAACTTATTTCTACTGATGCTGGAAAACTAAAGTCAAAAGCACTTCATTTTGTTTTCTATTATTCCGAAATGTATACAATTATGATTGTTATAGTTTTGTGACATCTGCAGTAAATAACAATAAAAAGCTGAAACATATTATGATTCTTTTGTTTGTTTGTTTTTTCTTTGGGGCCATCACTAACAATAATAACATGAAAACTATAAATAAAAATTTTAGTTAAATAGACTAAAGTTAGGACCTTTACACTTCAAGAATACCAAATTAACCTTTAGGTTAAAATTATTTATAAGATAAGTATTTTTAACTAAATTATAGATTTCTTTGTTTGTTCTTTTATATTTGTTTACAAACAATTTGTTTGTTAATTGTTTTTAAATTGCTAGAACTAGGGTTGAAAGTTAAATTTCCAGACAAATATTATCATTGAACTTATAAGTGCTTTAGTTATTTTTAGCAATTCTTTAGTTAAAAGAATCAATTACTAGTATTAGTTTCTGTTTATACTAAGACACTTTGTTTACACAAAAGAAAATACTTGTACACATGTTTAACATTTCATGTAAATGATATGAAATTTATTTTAAAAACAAGTAAGAAAGTTCTATAGTCGGTCATGACCGACCGTACGATACCCTCCAACACTAAGGTCAAAGGTGTTCTTTTTCCTGTATAAAGACAAATATTTGATAAATTTGGCCATCATATACACATTTTCTCAAAACTTATATATTTAAGCTGTTTTTGTCATTTTGACTTATATGAGAGCTAGGGTCAAATGTGGACCGATTATCTCGAAATTTGGCAAATTGACTACAGTTGTTACAAAAATTATGTATGCAAAAACTAAACTTAAAATTCCCAACATCTTTAGATTAACAAGCGTTTTAGTGATTTTTGTCTCATTTAGTGCGTTTTTAAAGAAAAGTTTGTATGGGAGCTATGGTTAAATGTGGACCGATTTCAACAAAATTTTTTACAGAGATTTAAGTTTACATAAGCAGCATTTGTTTTAAATTTCATTAAAAAATATTGATATTTGTGGCCAATATTATCAATTCCGGGAAGTGGGACCTATGGGAGGTACCATAAATAATGAACAGATTTTGACAAATTTCAAAAGCCATGGTCCCATTATCAAAAAAATGATCTGTGCCAAATTTCATCAAATTATCTTTAGAATTGTAGTTTGACTACAAAGTTTACATGGGGTCCAGCCAGCCAGTCAGACGGTCGGACTGACGGACATCGCTAAATCGACTCAGAAAGTGATTCTAAGCCTAGTGGTATACTAAAAGGTGGGTCTAAGACTAGTATATCCATGCGTTACATACATCAGCACAAACTTATAATACCCTTTCCACCTGTGGTGGTGAAGGGTATAATAAAACACTTTATGTCGTTTTTACAAGGTTATATTTTTATTATCTTTAGAGTTAATCATCCACTTTAAAAAAAAACTGTAAACAAACTTCGAAAAACTGCTTTACAAATATTCTTAGTCACACTGTTCTCTTATACGCGTCTCAATAAAAACTGTTCCCACAATATTTGTACATCGGCCTTATATAGTAGAGAAGAAAGTTTCTAGCATTTTCTGTAGACGTAAACAAAGAGCTGATGTCGTTGATTATACTAACAATGTGGCTTACGAAAGTTCATGCATGTTCCAATACATTCTCACATGATCGAGAACGCGCTCACACATTATCTGAAGTTAACAGTAACAGAGAGAGAGAGAGAGAGAGAGAATGTGGATAAAAGAGAAAAATGTTGCTTTACTTTTTACATCAAATAAGAGAAACATGTTGCTTTGCTTATAGACATAAACGGAATAACAACAACATCAACAGAAATATTTTAGAAAACTAGGGAAAGAATTAAAAGTAGTGAACTTTGCACAATGGGGCGGATAACTTAAAAATACGTGACAATATGATACAAACTGACTGAGCTATGGGCCGATAAGTTGAAAAACCTTGTTAAAATCGGTTTTCTACGTATAACTCATAAACTTTGACATATTTCTGAAATTTTTTTTGCACGATTTTTCTTGTACACAGAAGGGCGTACAACCCGCGCTAGGTCGTTTGTTTAGTATATCAGACTATAACTGTTTTATGTTTGTTCTATATATCATTCTCCAGCCCAGCAAAAGGTTATGAGATGAAATTTAAACAGAATACACTTTGTCCAATTTTTATATTTATTATAAATTTTGAAAAAAAAAAAATGTTCGCATAAATAGAGTTTGTTCCGTAAAGAACATTTTTTGGTCAATCCCTAGCACAAAAACAGGTTCGAGTGTATGTTTTTAAAAAGTATATTCATGAGTATTTTGCACTAATTTTAAGTAATTAAAAGTTCTTAATTCCAATTTTCTCAGTCTATTCTAGGCATTAAGCAAAATATTCTAATTGAATATAGGACTTTCTTGATAATTAAGCTCCAAAATTATCAGAGCAATTCCTAATCCATTTGTTTTTATGTTCTAAATACATTTTGCTTTTATGGCAAAATTATTTTACTTTATTACCACATTTTTGCTATTCGCAAAGTTTTAAAAAAAAATATTTTCCAACTTAACGTAAAATGTTGTGGCATGCTTTAAGGCTATTTAATAAACTGGCTTAATAAAGCATATTTACTGGCTAATTTGGCGCTGGCTGAGTTACTATTAAGAGTGTTTAAAAAGTTATTAAAGTAAATTTATGGCATAATTGCACTAAAAATAATTATGTAAACAAATAAAAAAATATAGAAAAATAAATTAAGAAAAAGTTTGTTAATAGCACCATAATGTTGATATTATAATATTTATAGTTTAACTTAGATATTATGAAATTTATTTTTTGAAAAAACAAAAACTCCTAAAAACACCTAAAACTAGGCAACATTAATGAAAATGCACTCCATCATTTGGTTGACATCTCTTAAGCACTTTTTCGCTTTGGAAAGCAAAATATTTTATATTTGCAAAACATATAAATTAACATTACAATAAATAGCAACTTTTGTTGGACATTTATTACTGGTCGAAAAAAGAAATATAAAGAAAAAAAATGTAAAAGATTTACGTTGACTTGCAAAATAAAAAGGAGACAACCATACAAAGACAGTAAGGACTCTAAAGGATATCAAACAGAAAGACCATTGTTTTAGTTTCTTCATTTCTTTTTCTGCTGACAAAAATAACATTTTAGTCTTAAAAACAATACATTTTTCATTTTGCACATTTAGCAGTTTTTGTTACTATTTTGTCCATAGTTTATTTTCGTAGATTTTCCGTTTGTTTGTCTTTAGAAGTTTTTCTTTCATGGAATTTTGAAGAACATGAAATTAAAATTGCATTCAACCTATTTGTGACTCTGGAAACAATAATTTCTTCTAAATAATATGCAAGTTAAGCACAAGACAAACAGAAAGCTTTAAACCCAGCCATAGGCCAAGGGTTCATCGGGAACAGTTATTTTGCCTGTTTATTCCATTTACAAATTTTTTCTGGTCACTTTACATATTAAATGGTCTTCTCCACAAACTTCAAAGACATTTATAACATTTAAGGCAACATAAACAACAACAAGATACAAAATATTACATTATTCCTAGAGTCTAAGTTTGGGCTAGCAACATTAGCTTGTATGTGGTTAAAGTGGTCTGGTCTCATTTTAAATTGCTGTAATTTGCATATTTAACCAAAAGACACCAAAAACAGAGAAGAAAATTATAAAATAAGGGCAAAAAGAAACTTGAGCAATACATAAATAAAAGAAATGAAAAAATTGGATAGTAGACAGACTTTTATTGCTTTGAAAACAAGTGACATTTAAATGAACTATAAACGATTAAATTAAATTTTTTGTAATACCTTTCACTCGGTATTAGTGATCTTTAGATTTTAAATAATATAAAAAAGCGAATGAAAAAGTTTAATTTGGAAACCTTAAATTTATATTTAATCCAAAATGTTTTCGGCTTCTGGTGGTATGGACTTTTCTTTGCTATAAGCAGGCTTAGACAGCTTATACCACCAGTAGCCGAAGACTTTTCGTAATTTTCGTAAATATCACGATCATTAAAGAAACACATAAAAATGAGTATTAAAAGCATTCAGTTGGGGTTTGGATGTTAGCAAAGTCGATTGCTAACATCAAAAATAATCAAAATTGTCGAGATGGAAATATTCCTTAAAAAGAAACATTATTTGCATTTGATGTCGATCTGTTAACTCTTAATGTAACAGACAATTTATTGATAAAAGCCAAAAAATGTTTGTGGGATAACCAATTCCTTGACGCATTTCGATGGTTTTTTAGACCATCTCTTCAGAAGAAGTATCCTTACATTTAGACATCGAAAATCTTGCATTATTACCTATTTTACAAAAACTATAGTTACGATTTATGTTTACAAATCATAGGGAAAAGCTGAGGTTATAGACTAAACAAAACACAAACATTTCTCTGTTTTCATTTTCCTTAAAAAAAAAATAAAAAAATATAAAAAAATTGTCTATAAATAAAATTTTCTTTAAAAAATGTTTTGATAAAAACATTTTCTATAGAAAAATTTTCGATATAAATTTTTTTATAGAAAATTGAGCATAAATATTAAACCACAAACAGACAGACAAATATATGCGAGCATTTTTTATATTTATAGATTATCAAAAAACTATCAAATAAACGTCAGTTAATCGTGAAACAACTACGGAACAATCATTAAAAATCATTGAACAGTCGTGAGTCAATCATCAAACAGTCGTTAAAAAATTCTTCAAACTACCGTCATAAAATCGCCAGTAAGTCGTGAAACAATTATCAAACCATCATTAAAAATCTTCAAACAAACAATCAATCATCAAACAACTATCAAAGAATCGTCAAACAACCATGAAATAATCGTGAAAAATCTTCAAGCGATCGTCAGTCAAACTATTATCAAACACTAATCATATTACCAATAGCCGTGCATCCGTTTTCCTACTTTAGATTAATCAAAAAAAAAAAAAAAAAAAAATAGGGCATAAAAGTGGGAATGGTAAATTTTTCTTTATGCAAAATCCTAACTTAGACTAAAAAAAATATTTAGAAAAAAATTGTCTTCATCGGTCCAGCCGTTCTCAAGAGATGCAATTTTAAAGGAAACGGAAATTTTATCCAAATTTTTCGATTCCCAGGTCCTCGTTGGTCCATTTTCAAAAATTCAAAAAGCGAAAAGCTATCCTACAGCATGAAAATATCCACATTTAAAACTTTTATTAATTCGCTTAAATCGTGTTGATCTTATCATCCATATTTGTCATTTTTTATATTTGACTTATATGGGAGGAGTCACGTCCACTTGAAATTTCAAAAAAAAAAATACCTTGCCTATTTTATGCACCGGTCACACCTTAACATACAGTCAAAATTTCTGAAAAATTGGTCATCCATATTTGTCATTTTTAATATTTGGCTTATATGGGAGGTGTCACGCCCCCTTGGGATTTCAGACAAAAACGTTGCCTATTTTAACTATCGGTCACTTACCATACTGTCTAAATTCTGAAAAATCGGTTCGCATGGTCGTTCATATTTGTCGTTTTTATACCCACCATCAAAAATAATGAGATTGTCATTCCGTTTGTAATTTTCTTAATATTAGCTCGAAAATTAAAACGATATATATTCTGAATCCTTATGAAATTCTAACACGATTGAGCGATGTCCGTCTGTCTGTCTGTGTGTCTGTGTGTCTGTCTGTCTGTCTGTCTGTCTGTCTGTCTGTCTGTCTGTCTATCTATCTATCTATCTGTCTGTCTGTCTGTCTGTCTGTCTGTCTGTCTGTCTGTCTGTCTGTCTGTCTGTCTGTCTGTCTGTCTGTCTGTCTGTCTGTCTGTCTGTCTGCCTATCTATCTGTCTGTCTGTCTGTCTGTGTGTCTGTGTGTCTGTTTGTATATCTGTCTGTCTGTCTGTCTGTTCGTCTGTCTGTCTGTCTGTCTGTCTGTCTGTCTGTCGCCTAAACGAAAGGAGCTAGCTCACTGAAACTTAGTAAAACCATTCTTCATCTATGAGAAAATTTTGGTATTGAAATTGGGCAAAATCGCTTAATATTTGACCATAGCTCCCGTATAACCTCGCCAACGCTAATCGCTTATTTGCTAATAAATAACAAACTATAATAGCTATGATGATAAAATTTGGTAAATAGAAGATTTGCATAAGCCCTAGGCAGCGTATAATCATCAAAATCGGTTCATATTTAGTCATAGCTCCCATACAAAAACCTACGGAAACAGCCAAAATTTCACCTAAAATATACTTAAATGCCAACAAATCTAAAACTATGTGCAAAATTTTGTCACAATCGGTCACCATTTGACCGTAGCTCTCATATAAAAAACTTACGGAAACACAAAAATACAAAAAGAAAAGGGGGTTTATGTCCGTCTGTCTGTCAGATAAAAGCGCGATAGGGCCTAAACGAAAACGGCTATAGCAACAAAATCTTACAGAAGGAAGTCCCATGTGAATGCCAGCCAGTGTGCAAAATTTTGTTACAATTGGTTACTATTTGACCATATCTCCCATATAAAAAACTTACGGAAACACAAAAATACAAAAAGAAAATACGGTTTATGTCCGTCTTTCCGTCAGAGAAAAGCGCGATAACTCCTTAACTGCAAGAGCTAGAGAGACAAAATTTAGCAATAATATTTTCGATATATTATAGAAATTGTGTGCTAAAAATAAGTAAAATCGGTTCACATTTAGTTAGAGCTCCCATATAACCCTGCCCCGGTAATCACATTTATGCTGATAAATTGAATAAAATTGTAAAATCTATGACTACTTTATTTAGAACAGAGCAGTTTTATGCAACTTTCAGTCAGTATGTCAAATTTTATAGGAATCGGTCCATTTTGACCATAGCTTTCAGATAAAAACCGCTCCCAGTAACCACTAAAATGCCACAAACACCAGTTAAAAGCTATTAAATTATAAACTATGTCAGGTGTGGCAACTAAATTTTGCACAAATAAACTTTATATTAATACCAGCCAGTATGTAAAATTTTGTAACAATCGGTCAACATTTGGCTATAGTTCTTATAAATATATATATAACATCCAATTTTTATATCTACAATCAAAAAGATTTGGAGGTACATTCATTATATTAAGATTGCATCTACGAAATTAGATAGCTAGCAATCAATGTCAGGTCCAGACTTTATACACGGTGGATGTATTAGGAATTTCTAACAAAATATATGAACCTGCCGTGTTGCTATCAACATGTTTATGGCACAACGAAACATCTTATAAATGTGAAACTATATTCGGTTATGGAACAGCATTTTGCCCAAGGTAAATACTTGGGAAACCACTTAGATACTTTCAAATGTTGAACTATAGTAACTATACCACTGCAACCGAATTTAGTCCAAATATATTACCAACAATACCACATTTGGTCAACATTTTGAATTAGCTGCACTCTCGTACAACTTGATGGTGGGTATACAAGATTCGGCACAGCCGAATATAACCCTCTTACTTGTTGATGTTTAGCTTTATATTTTAATTTTTATTTCATATTAACTTAATACATTTCTTTTGAACTCATTTGTAATGAACTACTAAATGATTTAAGAAGATTTATATTTTTGTTATAACTCGAGAAATCAACCTGTTTTTTGCTAAATATCATTAAATTTCTGTATAAGTCACACAGAAATATAGTGATATTTATTTGGAATTTTTTTTTTTCAAAAAAAGCATAAAGTCTTAGATACAAGAAGAACTACCATTTGTAGTTTAGAGAAAATATAAGGAAATTAAATTAAAAATACTTAACTACAAGAAGGTATACGACGACAATTTGTTCTTATTTAAAATTAAACATAAAGAAAGAAAATCGAAAAAAAAACTGGAGCAAGGCAGAGTTAAATTAAATGCATTTAAATGTTAATACTCGTACTAACTTGTCTTTTAAGCAATAAAATTTCATGACAATTTTATTTAAATATTGCAAGCAAGTGGATTAAAGCTGAGGAGAAAAAAAGTCAATTTAACAACTTGAGTCATTAAGTTTAAAACCGTTATAGGACACTTAACAAGAAATACTATTAAATAAATAAACTTAACTAGACTTGACTAGTATAAGATACTAGTAGTCTAGAAAAATAACTTTTACTATTTTATCTTTTCTATATTTTTTTCAAATGTTGTTTAGCTGTTTTTTTCTTTTGCCAGAAAGAAATTGCCAACAATTAACTTTCAATTAGTTTTGCTTAATTACAGTTTCTAGAAACCATACACTCGTACAATGGTGACCCACTTTATCAGAGTGACCTTAAATACTACTAACATTTATAGCAAACTAGATATGCGACAAAGATAATTGTTACAAAGTTTAGACAAATGTCAAGTCTGTTTTTTTTCTAATAAATGTTGATTTACATAAACTAAAGTTCTACTATTATACTTGGTTTAAATTTTTGATAAAAAAATTTTTCTATAGAAAAAATTTTCGATAAAAAAATTTTTCTATAAAAAAAATTTTCGATAAAAAAATTTTTCTATAAAAAAAATTTTCGATAAAAAAATTTTTCTATAGAAAAATTTTCGATAAAAAAATTTTTCTATAGAAAAATTTTCGATAAAAAAATTTTTCTATAGAAAAATTTTCGTTAAAAAAAATTTTCTAAAGAAAAATTTTCTATACAAAAATTTTCGATAAAAAATTTTTCAATAGAAAAATTTTCGAAAAAACAATTTTTCTAGAAAAAAATGTTCGAGAACAAAATATTTTAGAGAAAAATTTTACATAACAAAATTTTCGTAGAGGAAAATTTTGCATAACAAAATTTTTCTAGAGAAAAATTTTCGATAACAAAATTTTTCTACAGAAAAATTTTCGATAACAAAATTTTTGTAGAAAAAAATTTTAGATAACAAAATTTTTGTAGAAAAAAATTTTCGATACCAAAATTTTTGTAGAAAAAAATTTTCGATAACAAAATTTTTCTTAAGAAACATTTTCGATAACAAAATATTTCTGGAGAAAAATTTTCGAAAACAAAAATTTTCTAGAGAAAAATTTTCTATAACAAAATTTTTCTAGAGAAAAATTTTCGATAACAAAATTTTTCTAGAGAAAAATTTTCGATAACAAAATTTTTCTAGAGAAAAATTTTTGATAACAAAATATTTCTGGAGAAAAATTTTCGAAAACAAAAATTTTCTAGAGAAAAATTTTCGATAAAAAAATTTTTCTAGAGACAAATTTTCGATAATAAAATTTTTCTAGAGAAAAATTTTCGATAACAAAATTTTTCTAGAGAAAAATTTTCGATAACAAAATTTTTCTAGAGAAAAATTTTCGATAGTAAAATTTTTCTTCAGAAAAATTTTCTATAACAAAATTTTTCTTTACAAAAATTTTCGAAAACAAAATTTTTCTAGAGAAAAATTTTCGATAACAAAATTTTTCTAGAGAAAAATTTTCGATAACAAAATTTTTCTAGAGAAAAATTTTCGATAACAAAATTTTTCTAGAGAAAAATTTTCGATAACAAAATTTTTCTTTTGAAAAATTTTCGATAACAAAATTTTTCTTTTGAAAAATTTTCGAAAACAAAATTTTTCTAGAGAAAAATTTTCGATAACAAAATTTTTCTTTTGAAAAATTTTCGATAACAAAATTTTTCTAGAGAAAAATTTTCAATAACAAAATTTTTCTAGAGAAAAATTTTCGATAACAAAATTTTTCTAGAGAAAAATTTTCGATAGTAAAATTTTTCTTCAGAAAAATTTTCTATAACAAAATTTTTCTTTACAAAAATTTTCGAAAACAAAATTTTTCTAGAGAAAAATTTTCGATAACAAAATTTTTCTAGAGAAAAATTTTCGATAACAAAATTTTTCTAGAGAAAAATTTTCGATAACAAAATTTTTCTTTTGAAAAATTTTCGATAACAAAATTTTTCTTTTGAAAAATTTTCGAAAACAAAATTTTTCTAGAGAAAAATTTTCGATAAAAAAATTTTTCTAGAGACAAATTTTCGATAATAAAATTTTTCTAGAGAAAAATTTTCGATAACAAAATTTTTCTAGAGAAAAATTTTCGATAACAAAATTTTTCTAGAGAAAAATTTTCGATAACAAAATTTTTCTAGAGAAAAATTTTCGATAGTAAAATTTTTCTTCAGAAAAATTTTCTATAACAAAGTTTTTCTTTACAAAAATTTTCGAAAAAAAATTTTTCTAGAGAAAAATTTTCGATAACAAAATTTTTCTAGAGAAAAATTTTCGATAACAAAATTTTTCTAGAGAAAAATTTTCGATAACAAAATTTTTCTTTTGAAAAATTTTCGATAACAAAATTTTTCTTTTGAAAAATTTTCGAAAACAAAATTTTTCTAGAGAAAAATTTTCGATAAAAAAATTTTTCTATAGAAAAATTATCGATAAAAAATTTTTTCTATAAAAAAAATTTTCGATAAAAAAATTTTTCTATAGAAAAAGTTTCGATAAAAAAATTTTCTATAGAAAAAGTTTCAATAAAAAATTTTTCTATAGAAAAATTTTCGATAAAAAAATTTTTCTATAAAAAAATTTTCGATAAAAAAATTTTTCTATAGAAAACTTTTCGATAAAAATATTTTTCTATAGAAAAATTTTCGATAAAAATATTTTTCTATAGAAAAATCTTCGATAAAAATGTTTTTCTATAGAAAAATTTTCGTTAAAATTATTTTTCAATAAAAAAATGTTCGACAAAATATTTTTCTATAGAAAACTTTTTGATAATGTCTCAATAAAATCAATGTTTGACCTTAGCTATAACATTGTATGAAATATTTTTAATAGGTCTTTCACTAATTTCCTAAAATACTAATATTTTTATAAGGATTGAGGTAATTGTCAGTCTAGCTTTCTATCCTATGGAAAATTCCTATGTATTATTCTTAACAATTTGTTTTCTCATTAAAATTATGCATCATTGTAAATGGTTGTGCGTTGTCATTTAAACAAATTATGTTTAATTTTTAGACTTTGGGTGGGAAAAAAAGCACGAATATACCTTTCATTATTATAGCAATTAATTATAATTGCTTTTATACTTACCCTCTCATTAGCTAATGGCATAAATTGTTCAAAAAGTGTTTGAATTGTATGATAAAAGGAAATAATGTAAAGTTAATATTAGTTAATATATACATTATTATTAAAAGTCTCTCTAAAGCTGACAAAAGACTATAAAGGGGATACATTTTGGTATAATTTATTGATACCTATACATTTTCGAAAAAAATATTTTAATAAAAAAGTTTCTTTTAACAAAATTTTCTTAATGAAAATGTTTTGAGTTTTAAAATAATTACTTAGCTCCTATTAATAAATAAATATTCAGAGACTCTATAAAATTCAAAGACATTACTTTAAGTCCCTATGAAATTCTAAGCCAATTGTGAATACTACTGTCAGATTTTTATGTAGGAAATTTTTTGAAATATTTTCTGGATAGGAGTGTCATGCGTATGAGTGATATTGAATTCATATAATAATTTAAATATCACTCATACGATACAAGTTTTAAAGCAAATTCAAACGAAACCTTGGACAAATGTATAGAAGTAAAGACAGATTTAGCTTTACTTCAATCGTTTTGTTTATAAACTTCTATGGAAAATTTTTTTTCTATATTAAACTTTTGACAAAAATACTTTTCTATATTAAACTTTCGACAAAAATACTTTTCTATAGAAAAATTTTCGATAGAAATATTTTTCTATAGAAAAATTTTCGATAGAAATATTTTTTAATAGAAAAATTTTCGATAGAAATATTTTTCTATACAAAAATTTTCGATAGAAATATTTTTCTATAGAAAAATTTTCGATAGAAATATTTTTCTATACAAAAATTTTCGATAGAAATATTTTTCTATAGAAAAATTTTCGATAGAAATATTTTTCTATACAAAAATTTTCGATAGAAATATTTTTCTATACAAAAATTTTCGATAGAAATATTTTTCTATACAAAAAATTTGATAGAAATATTTTTCTATAGAAAAATTTTCGATAGAAATATTTTTCTATAGAAAAATTTTCGATAGAAATATTTTTCTATAGAAAAATTTTCGATAGAAATATTTTTCTATAGAAAAATTTTCGATAGAAATATTTTTCTATAGAAAAATTTTCGATAGAAATATTTTTCTATAGAAAAATTTTCGATAGAAATATTTTTCTATAGAAAAATTTTCGATAGAAATATTTTTCTATAGAAAAATTTTCGATAGAAATATTTTTCTATAGAAAAATTTTCGATAGAAATATTTTTCTATAGAAAAATTTTCGATAGAAATATTTTTCTATAGAAAAATTTTCGATAGAAATATTTTTCTATAGAAAAATTTTCGATAGAAATATTTTTCTATAGAAAAATTTTCGATAGAAATATTTTTCTATAGAAAAATTTTCGATAGAAATATTTTTCTATAGAAAAATTTTCGATAGAAATATTTTTCTATAGAAAAATTTTCGATAGAAATATTTTTCTATAGAAATATTTTAGACAGAAATATTTTTCTATAGAAAAATTTTCGATAGAAATATTTTTCTATAGAAAAATTTTCGATAGAAATATTTTTCTATAGAAAAATTTTCGATAGAAATATTTTTCTATAGAAAAATTTTCGATAGAAATATTTTTCTATAGAAAAATTTTCGATAGAAATATTTTTCTATAGAAAAATTTTCGATAGAAATATTTTTCTATAGAAAAATTTTCGATAGAAATATTTTTCTATAGAAAAATTTTCGATAGAAATATTTTTCTATAGAAAAATTTTCGATAGAAATATTTTTCTATAGAAAAATTTTCGATAGAAATATTTTTCTATAGAAAAATTTTCGATAGAAATATTTTTCTATAGAAAAATTTTCGATAGAAATATTTTTCTATAGAAAAATTTTCGATAGAAATATTTTTCTATAGAAAAATTTTCGATAGAAATATTTTTCTATAGAAAAATTTTCGATAGAAATATTTTTCTATAGAAAAATTTTCGATAGAAATATTTTTCTATAGAAAAATTTTCGATAGAAATATTTTTCTATAGAAAAATTTTCGATAGAAATATTTTTCTATAGAAAAATTTTCGATAGAAATATTTTTCTATAGAAAAATTTTCGATAGAAATATTTTTCTATAGAAAAATTTTCGATAGAAATATTTTTCTATAGAAAAATTTTCGATAGAAATATTTTTCTATAGAAAAATTTTCGATAGAAATATTTTTCTATAGAAAAATTTTCGATAGAAATATTTTTCTATAGAAAAATTTTCGATAGAAATATTTTTCTATAGAAAAATTTTCGATAGAAATATTTTTCTATAGAAAAATTTTCGATAGAAATATTTTTCTATAGAAAAATTTTCGATAGAAATATTTTTCTATAGAAAAATTTTCGATAGAAATATTTTTCTATAGAAAAATTTTCGATAGAAATATTTTTCTATAGAAAAATTTTCGATAGAAATATTTTTCTATAGAAAAATTTTCGATAGAAATATTTTTCTATAGAAAAATTTTCGATAGAAATATTTTTCTATAGAAAAATTTTCGATAGAAATATTTTTCTAAAGAAAAATTTTCGATAGAAATATTTTTCTATAGAAAAATTTTCGATAGAAATATTTTTCTATAGAAAAATTTTCGATAGAAATATTTTTCTATAGAAAAATTTTCGATAGAAATATTTTTCTATAGAAAAATTTTCGATAGAAATATTTTTCTATAGAAAAATTTTCGATAGAAATATTTTTCTATAGAAAAATTTTCGATAGAAATATTTTTCTATAGAAAAATTTTCGATAGAAATATTTTTCTATAGAAAAATTTTCGATAGAAATATTTTTCTATAGAAAAATTTTCGATAGAAATATTTTTCTATAGAAAAATTTTCGATAGAAATATTTTTCTATAGAAAAATTTTCGATAGAAATATTTTTCTATAGAAAAATTTTCGATAGAAATATTTTTCTATAGAAAAATTTTCGATAGAAATATTTTTCTATAGAAAAATTTTCGATAGAAATATTTTTCTATAGAAAAATTTTCGATAGAAATATTTTTCTGTAGAAAAATTTTCGATAGAAATATTTTTCTGTAGAAAAATTTTCGATAGAAATATTTTTCTATAGAAAAATTTTCGATAGAAATATTTTTCTATAGAAAAATTTTCGATAGAAATATTTTTCTATAGAAAAATTTTCGATAGAAATATTTTTCTATAGAAAAATTTTCGATAGAAATATTTTTCTATAGAAAAATTTTCGATAGAAATATTTTTCTATAGAAAAATTTTCGATAGAAATATTTTTCTATAGAAAAATTTTCGATAGAAATATTTTTCTATAGAAAAATTTTCGATAGAAATATTTTTCTATAGAAAAATTTTCGATAGAAATATTTTTCTATAGAAAAATTTTCGATAGAAATATTTTTCTATAGAAAAATTTTCGATAGAAATATTTTTCTATAGAAAAATTTTCGATAGAAATATTTTTCTATAGAAAAATTTTCGATAGAAATATTTTTCTATAGAAAAATTTTCGATAGAAATATTTTGCTATAGAAAAATTTTCGAGAGAATTAGTTTTCTTTAGAAAAATAGAAATATTTACTTATGTTCAATTGAATTTTGCTAGTTATTTTTATTGCACTTTTCTTAATCTCAAAATTCATGACCTCTTCTTTTCTATCACTAATCACTTAAGACTTTAATCTATTTCGTTTAGCCACTTTTTAAGTTAAAAGTAAATTACTTTCAAATTTATGGCACTTTAAAATTAAATTCTACTTTTCCAAGAATTTTAATTTCTATTTAATGTAATTTTCCCTTAACATATCTTACGAAAATAAAATGTATTATCTTTTAGTAGAAAAAATTTGGCACTGGAAAAAATAATTAAAACACAAATTAAAATACTTTAAAACAACTAACATTAAAATACCTTAAAAATATTTTCTTCAAAAACACTAACTTGGACCCAGAAATAATATGTATTTACTTGATATTAAAACGATGTAATTATGTATATCAAGGTGAAATTACCATTGAAAAGAACACATGCACAAAAATAGTAATTAAAAAGAATTGAGTGGGCAGGCTGAAAATTTTATTAAATAGAAGATTATGAAAATGATTTGTTTTAGGTCTGGCAAATAAGAAATATTTTACAAAAATTAGGTATTATAAACTTTGTTTTAAACTTTATGTGTTTTATAATTACATAATTTTAGTTTTATCCTCCTAGTTTATCTCTATTACTCCTTAACACACTTACTAAGATAATAAATATAGAACATGAGATTGTTAGTATATCTTATATAAATATTTTATACCACAAAGTAATTAATTTCTACTTTATACTCATGTTTTTACAATGTTAAAAACCAAAAGTAATTATCATAGTTTACTTAATCGTCATATAATAAACCCACTACGTACACACACACTCACACAAACACATACTTACACACTGAAACAGTTGCATAAACAAAACTAGTAGTAGTCAAAGCAAAAATTTCAAGGCCAACTTAATTTAGTCCTTCTAATCAACCCAAAAACATAGTTATTAACACTAGATTTTGAAATCTATCTAAATGCTATGGGGAATTCAAGACGGCGAAGTGTCAACTGTCACACAGTGGTTTACGGACGCTTTTTTTTGGAAATAATTCTGTAACTTTTGAACGACTGGAGATATTTGAATGAAATTTGGCGTGGTGATAGTCAAGGAGTATTCGAGTTAGTTTTAAAAAGCACTGGCCCATGAGGGGTCGGGAGAGTGATTGATGGACCTTCAAAGTTGGTCACCTCGGGTGTTCGACTTTTTTAAAAATTCGCCAAAAATCCATTTATGCATGGATTGAAAAGAAATTTTAAACTTAAGTTCTCCTTCAGAAGGTCTACAAAAAATACGCTTACATGTGTAGGTTATCTCCTTTGGGTTTCGAGATATTTGGATAAAAAGGAATTTTTGGGTTGATTTTTTACTTATTTTTTTAAGCTTTTTTTGATCTGGTGGACGCATCTGAAGATCAAAAATTTTTTAAGAATATTCGTTAAAATTGTAACAAAATTTTAAATAATTTTTGTGCAAGTTAGTTATAGATATCTTCTTTCGTTTAAAAGTTAAAAATATTCAAAGTTGAAACTTAAAAAAAAATTCGCTTTTTTTTGAGTTTTTCCCTAAAAGATAGCTATATTTTTTCACTAATAAAAAAATATTTTCTTAAGAAACATAAAAATATTTTTAAAGTTTTTCAAAGAAAACATAATGAGAATGCGTATAAAACAAATTTCTTGCTAATTGGACTTTTGGTCCTCGCACATGCCCTCTCCAAAAAATGCCAATTTGTAAAAAAAAATTTTGGTTTAAATAAAAATTTCTCAAAAGGCAAAGCACCGATTTGAAAAAGATAATAATGTCCATATTTTCTAATATATCTGTTATTGATTGGAAAAGTTTTTTCTGAAACGAGCTGCAAATAGAGTCAGTGTTGCCATTTTTGTAAAAAAACTCATTTTTTGAAACCCTTTTTTCCCGAGTTGGGAATTGGGGAATTTTTTAGTAAAAATTGGGAATTTTTTTTAGTCTATTGCTTTTAGATCTTATTGGTCTATATAACTACAAAATTTTATTGTGATATCTTTATCCATGTCATTTCTACAAAATATCAAATATTGAAATTATTTTCCTTAAAAAAGTAGAAAAGTAATATTTTTTTGTTTTACGATGCAAAGTGTAAAAACATTAACTCGCTTAAAAAAGATTTTTACTTGGTGTTCATCTCCTGGTCTTTCCCGATCCAATGATACTAAATACGTATATCAAACTTTAATACATAGCCTTTAAAAGCTCTAAAAACTTTGCCTCCCATAGCATTTTTAAGCTAAATATTGGAGTATTGGAGAGTAATGTGTGCAAATAAAGTTAATGGTGCACAGTGGTATTAACTCTGCAATTTCTAAACTACTAGACAGATTTTTACAAAATTTGGAACGTCAAGAGAAGAGGTGTGAGGCTTTTAGATCAATGTTTAAGAACGTATTTGTTGGTAGCACAGTGGGCTCTACAGTGGGCCAAAGTTGACTACCTCGGGTATATAAAACATTTTGGGGCGTATAACTTTCCTCAATTGGGTCCGATCTAAAAGATACGTTTTCGAAAACTCCTTAAAAAATTAAGAAAAAAACATGCTTACTTTACTACCTTATCTCTTATAGTTTAAGAGATATTTGAATCCAAATTTTTCTTTTGCTTTTTATGGTATGTCTTCTGGCCTTTTTTGGCCTATTTATCTTTTCTTGTACTACGTTAAATTTAAAAAAAAAATACTGCAAGATTGCTGATAAATTTCTAAATGAACTGGAAGAAACAAGTTCTTTATTATGTAAACTTAATAACACAGAAATATTCTTAAAAGTTTGTGTACCGAAAAAAGCCTGAAAAAATATTTTTTTTTCAAAAAAAGTAATATTATTTTTTCAATATTTGTGAAAAATTTTTTCAAAAGACTCAATTCGTTTTTTACATTTTCTAAAAGATGGACTTGAGGGATCAGTATAAACTATATTTCTAAAAATTTTGGACATGCACCCTACAACCAGCGGTAGTCGAAAATCAGTCATTTTTTTAACAAAACTTGTGTTTTTTGTGACTGTAAAAAAATTGTTTATTTTATCTCAAACTTTTTTTTAACAAAATTGTATTAAGTATAATGTTTTTAATATCTGTGCAAAAATCTGATAGAGCCCGGCTATTAATCGGGTCACACGGGCCGCTTTTCTAAAAAAACTCAAATTTGCGAAAAGCATACTCTTCTGTATTCAAAAATTTTCATTTTAATTTCAGAACTTCTTCCGAAATTTATATTTCTGATTTTCGCATACACAGGTCCATACTATGCACAAAAATAGTCGCAATACCTTGTTTAGTTTTAGAGATTTTTGCGAAAAATTACAAAGTAATGTTAAAATATTATACTAAAATTGTATGTAGTCAAATATCTCTTAAACTATAAGAGATGATTTAGTAAAGTAAGCATGTTTTTTTCTTAACTTTTTTAAGAAGTTTTCGAAAACGTAAAAATCTTTTAGATCGGACCCAATTGAGGAAAGTTATACGCCCCCAAATGTTTTATATACCCGAGGTAGTCAACTTTGGCCCACTGTAGAGCCCACTGTGCTACCAACAAATACGTTCTTAAACATTGATCTAAAAGCCTCACACCTCTTCTCTTGACGTTCCAAATTTTGTAAAAATCTGTCTAGTAGTTTAGAAATTGCAGAGTTAATACCACTGTGCACCATTAACTTTATTTGCACACATTACTCTCCAATACTCCAATATTTAGCTTAAAAATGCTATGGGAGGCAAAGTTTTTAGAGCTTTTAAAGGCTATGTATTAAAGTTTGATATACGTATTTAGTATCATTGGATCGGGAAAGACCAGGAAATGAACACCAAGTAAAAATCTTTTTTAAGCGAGTTAATGTTTTTACACTTTGCATCGTAAAACAAAAAAATATTACTTTTCTACTTTTTTAAGGAAAATAATTTCAATATTTGATATTTTGTAGAAATGACATGGATAAAGATATCACAATAAAATTTTGTAGTTATATAGACCAATAAGATCTAAAAGCAATAGACTAAAAAAAATTCCCAATTTTTACTAAAAAATTCCCCAATTCCCAACTCGGGAAAAAAGGGTTTCAAAAAATGAGTTTTTTTACAAAAATGGCAACACTGACTTTATTTGCAGCTCGTTTCAGAAAAAACTTTTCCAATCAATAACAGATATATTAGAAAATATGGACATTATTATCTTTTTCAAATCGGTGCTTTGCCTTTTGAGAAATTTTTATTTAAACCAAAATTTTTTTTTACAAATTGGCATTTTTTGGAGAGGGCATGTGCGAGGACCAAAAGTCCAATTAGCAAGAAATTTGTTTTATACGCATTCTCATTATGTTTTCTTTTAAAAACTTTAAAAATATTTTTATGTTTCTTAAGAAAATATTTTTTTTATTAGTGAAAAAATATAGCTATCTTTTAGGGAAAAACTCAAAAAAAGCGAAATTTTTTTTAAGTTTCAACTTTGAATATTTTTAACTTTTAAACGAAAGAAGATATCTATAACTAACTTGCACAAAAATTATTTAGAATTTTGTTACAATTTTAACGAATATTCTTAAAAAATTTTTGATCTTCAGATGCGTCCACCAGATCAAAAAAAGCTTAAAAAAATAAGTAAAAAATCAACCCAAAAATTCCTTTTTATCCAAATATCTCGAAACCCAAAGGAGATAACCTACACATGTAAGCGTATTTTTTGTAGACCTTCCGAAGGAGAACTTAAGTTTAAAATTTCTTTTCAATCCATGCATAAATGGATTTTTGGCGAATTTTTAAAAAAGTCGAACACCCGAGGTGACCAACTTTGAAGGTCCATCAATCACTCTCCCGACCCCTCATGGGCCAGTGCTTCTGAAAACCAACTCGAATACTCCTTGACTATCACCACGCCAAATTTCATTCAAATATCTCCAGTCGTTCAAAAGTTACAGAATTATTTCCAAAAAAAAGCGTCCGTAAACCACTGTGTGTCATAAGGTGGTCATCTCTATTTTGAAACCGGATATGTAGTTTCTGGGCCCCAGATAATCTAAACCGCAAGCTGGAATAAAATTCATCTCCATTTAATTCTTGAATACCATTTTCAGAAAAATTTTAACTTCTAGAGATATTTAAAGTAAGAGATCAGTCGATGAGAGGGAAATACAGTAATTATCAGTATGTGCATAGGAGACAATATTTCAATAGTGCAAAGGGCTCTAATTTAACGGGATTCCATTTAAATAAAGCGAAAAGCACTTTAGAATGTATAATCCTAAAGGTACCTACAATCATAAGAGGAGGATCTTAGGGCCTTAAAATTACACAACTTTCCTGGTTGGCATTGGAAGTACATACTTATTTTACAAATTCATCTTTATATTATAAGAGAAAATGATAAAATTGTTTTACTTCCATTTGTATTTAGACTATTTAAATGATATTACTGGGTTATTTCAAAAGGGTTAGCTAAAAAGATATTCGAAATATGAAATAAGATTTTTAGATTAGTCTAAGTTAAGTTTTTCAAAAACTTTCTATTTTTATAGGAAACTTTTCAAAAATTTCCTATTTTTATAGGAAATTTCCTATTTTTATAGGAAATTTTTCAAAAATTTCCTATTTTTATAGGAAATTTTTCAAAAATTTCCTATTTTTATAGGAAATTTTTCAAAAATTTGCTATTTTTATAGAAAATTTTTCAAAAATTTCCTATTTTTATAGGAAATTTTTCAAAAATTTCCTATTTTTATAGGAAATTTTTCAAAAATTTCCTATTTTTATAGGAAATTTTTCAAAAATTTCCTATTTTTATAGGAAATTTTTCAAAAATTTCCTATTTTTATAGGAAATTTTTCAAAAATTTCCTATTTTTATAGGAAATTTTTCAAAAATTTCCTATTTTTATAGGAAATTTTTCAAAAAATTCCTATTTTTATAGGAAATTTTTCAAAAATTTCCTATTTTTATAGGAAATTTTTCAAAAATTTCCTATTTTTATAGGAAATTTTTCAAAAATTTCCTATTTTTATAGGAAATTTTTCAAAAATTTCCTATTTTTATAGGAAATTTTTCAAAAATTTCCTATTTTTATAGGAAATTTTTCAAAAATTTCCTATTTTTATAGGAAATTTTTCAAAAATTTCCTATTTTTATAGGAAATTTTTCAAAAATTTCCTATTTTTATAGGAAATTTTTCAAAAATTTCCTATTTTTATAGGAAATTTTTCAAAAATTTCCTATTTTTATAGGAAATTTTTCAAAAATTTCCTATTTTTATAGGAAATTTTTCAAAAATTTCCTATTTTTATAGGAAATTTTTCAAAAATTTCCTATTTTTATAGGAAATTTTTCAAAAATTTCCTATTTTTATAGGAAATTTTTCAAAAATTTCCTATTTTTATAGGAAATTTTTCAAAAATTTCCTATTTTTATAGGAAATTTTTCAAAAATTTCCTATTTTTATAGGAAATTTTTCAAAAATTTCCTATTTTTATAGGAAATTTTTCAAAAATTTCCTATTTTTATAGGAAATTTTTCAAAAATTTCCTATTTTTATAGGAAATTTTTCAAAAATTTCCTATTTTTATAGGAAATTTTTCAAAAATTTCCTATTTTTATAGGAAATTTTTCAAAAATTTCCTATTTTTATAGGAAATTTTTCAAAAATTTCCTATTTTTATAGGAAATTTTTCAAAAATTTCCTATTTTTATAGGAAATTTTTCAAAAATTTCCTAGTTTTATAGGAAATTTTTTAAAAATTTCCTATTTTTATAGGAAATTTTTCAAAAATTTCCTATTTTTATAGGAAACTTTTCAAAAATTATCTATTTTTATAGGAAACTTTTAAAAAATTTCCTATTTTTATAGGAAATTTTTCAAAAATTTCCTATTTTTATAGGAAATTTTTCAAAAATTTTCTATTTTTATAGGAAATTTTTCAAAGATTTCCTATTTTTATAGGAAATTTTTCAAAAATTTCCTATTTTTATAGGAAATTTTTCAAAAATTTCCTATTTTTATAGGAAATTTTTCAAAAATTTCCTATTTTTATAGGAAATTTTTCAAAAATTTCCTATTTTTATAGGAAATTTTTCAAAAATTTCCTATTTTTATAGGAAATTTTTCAAAAATTTCCTATTTTTATTGGAAATTTTTCAAAAATTTCCTATTTTTAAAAGAAAATTTTTCAAAGATTTCCTAGTTTTAAAGGAAATTTTTCAAAAATTTCCTATTTTTATAGGAAATTTTTCAAAAATTTCCTATTTTTATAGGAAATTTTTCAAAAATTTCCTATTTTTATAGGAAATTTTTCAAAAATTTCCTATTTTTATAGGAAATTTTTCAAAAATTTCCTATTTTTATAGGAAATTTTTCAAAAATTTCCTATTTTTATAGGAAATTTTTCAAAAATTTCCTATTTTTATAGGAAATTTTTCAAAAATTTCCTATTTTTATAGGAAATTTTTCAAAAATTTCCTATTTTTATAGGAAATTTTTCAAAAATTTCCCATTTTTATAGGAAATTTTTCAAAAATTTCCTATTTTTATAGGAAATTTTTCAAAAATTTCCTATTTTTATTGGAAATTTTTCAAAAATTTCCTATTTTTAAAGGAAATTTTTCAAAAATTTCCTAGTTTTAAAGGAAATTTTTCAAAAATTTCCTAGTTTTAAAGGAAATTTTTCAAAAATTTCCTAGTTTTAAAGGAAATTTTTCAAAAATTTCCTATTTTTATAGGAAATTTTTCAAAAATTTCCTATTTTTATAGGAAATTTTTCAAAAATTTCCTATTTTTATAGGAAATTTTTCAAAAATTTCCTATTTTAATAGGAAATTTTTCAAAAATTTCCTATTTTTATAGGAAATTTTTCAAAAATTTCCTATTTTTATAGGAAATTTTTCAAAAATTTCCCATTTTTATAGGAAATTTTTCAAAAATTTCCTATTTTTATAGGAAATTTTTCAAAAATTTCCTATTTTTATAGGAAATTTTTCAAAAATTTTCTATTTTTATAGGAAATTTTTCAAAAATTTCCTATTTTTATAGAAAATTTTTCAAAAATTTCCTTTTTTTATAGGAAATTTTTCAAAAATTTCCTATTTTTGTAGGAAATTTTTCAAAAATTTCCTATTTTTATAGGAAATGTTTCAAAAATTTCCTATTTTTATAGGAATTTTTTCAAAAATTTCCTATTTTTATAGGAAATTTTTCAAAAATTTCCTATTTTTATAAGAAATTTTTCAAAAATTTCCTAATTTTATAGGAAATTTTTCAAAAATTTCATATTTTTATAGGAAATTTTTCAAAAATTTCATATTTTTATAGGAAATTTTTCAAAAATTTCATATTTTTATAGCAAATTTTTCAAAACTTTCCTATTTTTATAGGAAATTTTTCAAAACTTTTTTATTTTTATAGGAAATCTTTTAAAAATTTAATATTTTTATAGGAAATTTTTCAAAAATTTTCTATTTTTATAGGAAATTTTTCAAAAATTTCATATTTTTATAGGAAATTTTTCAAAAATTTCATATTTTTATAGGAAATTTTTCAAAAATTTCATATTTTTATAGGAAATTTTTCAAAAATTTCATATTTTTATAGGAAATTTTTCAAAACTTTCCTATTTTTATAGGAAATTTTTCAAAACTTTCCTATTTTTATAGGAAATTTTTTAAAAATTTAATATTTTTATAGGAAATTTTTCAAAAATTTCCTATTTTTATATTTTTTCAAAAATTTCCTATTTTTATAGAAAATTTTTCAAAAATTTCCTTTTTTTATGGGAAATTTTTCAAAAATTTCTTATTTTTGTAGGAAATTTTTCAAAAATTTCCTATTTTTATAGGAAATTTTTCAAAAATTTCCTATTTTTATAGGAAATTTTTCAAAAATTTCCTATTTTTATAGGAAATTTTTCAAAAATTTCCTATTTTTATAGGAAATTTTTCAAAAATTTCCTATTTTTATAGGAAATTTTTCAAAAATTTCCTATTTTTATAGGAAATTTTTCAAAAATTTCCTATTTTTATAGGAAATTTTTCAAAAATTTCCTATTTTTATAGGAAATTTTTCAAAAATTTCCTATTTTTATAGGAAATTTTTCAAAAATTTCCTATTTTTATAGGAAATTTTTCAAAAATTTCCTATTTTTATAGGAAATTTTTCAAAAATTTCCTATTTTTATAGGAAATTTTTCAAAAATTTCCTATTTTTATAGGAAATTTTTCAAAAATTTCCTATTTTTATAGGAAATTTTTCAAAAATTTCCTATTTTATAGGAAATTTTTCAAAAATTTCCTATTTTATAGGAAATTTTTCAAAAATTTCCTATTTTATAGGAAATTTTTCAAAAATTTCCTATTTTTATAGGAAATTTTTCAAAAATTTCCTATTTTTATAGGAAATTTTTCAAAAATTTCCTATTTTTATAGGAAATTTTTCAAAAATTTCATATTTTTATAGGAAATTTTTCAAAAATTTCCTATTTTTATAGGAAATTTTTCAAAAATTTCCTATTTTTATAGGAAATTTTTCAAAAATTTCCTATTTTTATAGGAAAATTTTCAAAAATTTCCTATTTTTATAGGAAATTTTTCAAAAATTTCCTATTTTTATAGGAAATTTTTCAAAAATTTCCTATTTTTATAGGAAATTTTTCAAAAATTTCCTATTTTTATAGGAAATTTTTCAAAAATTTCCTATTTTTATAGGAAATTTTTCAAAAATTTCCTATTTTTATAGGAAATTTTTCAAAAATTTCCTATTTTTATAGGAAATTTTTCAAAAATTTCCTATTTTTATAGGAAATTTTTCAAAAATTTCCTATTTTTATAGGAAATTTTTCAAAAATTTCCCATTTTTATAGGAAATTTTTGAAAAATTTCCTATAAAAATAGGAAATTTTTGAAAAATTTCCTATTTTTATAGGAAATTTTTCAAAAATTTCCTATTTTTATAGGAAATTTTTCAAAAATTTCCTATTTTTATAGGAAATTTTTCAAAAATTTCCTATTTTTATAGGAAATTTTTCAAAAATTTTTCAAAAATATCCTATAAAAATAGGAAATATAATTTATATATTTTTCAAAAATTTCCTATTTTTATAGGAAATTTTTCAAAAATTTCCTATTTTTATAGGAAATTTTTCAAAAATTTCCTATTTTTATAGGAAATTTTTCAAAAATTTCCTATTTTTATAGGAAATTTTTCAAAAATTTCCTATTTTTATAGGAAATTTTTCAAAAATTTCCTATTTTTATAGGAAATTTTTCAAAAATTTCCTATTTTTATAGGAAATTTTTCAAAAATTTCCTATTTTTATAGGAAATTTTTCAAAAATTTCCTATTTTTATAGGAAATTTTTCAAAAATTTCCTATTTTTATAGGAAATTTTTCAAAAATTTCCTATTTTTATAGGAAATTTTTCAAAAATTTCCTATTTTTATAGGAAATTTTTCAAAAATTTCCTATTTTTATAGGAAATTTTTCAAAAATTTCCTATTTTTATAGGAAATTTTTCAAAAATTTCCTATTTTTATAGGAAATTTTTCAAAAATTTCCTATTTTTATAGGAAATTTTTCAAAAATTTCCTATTTTTATAGGAAATTTTTCAAAAATTTCCTATTTTTATAGGAAATTTTTCAAAAGTTTCCTATTTTTATAGGAAATTTTTCAAAAATTTCCTATTTTTATAGGAAATTTTTCAAAAATTTCCTATTTTTATAGGAAATTTTTCAAAAATTTCCTATTTTTTTAGGAAATTTTTCAAAAATTTCCTATTTTTATAGGAAATTTTTCAACAATTTCCTATTTTTATAGAAAATTTTTCAAAAATTTCCTATTTTTATAAGAAAATTTTCAAAAATTTCCCATTTTTATAGGAAATTTTTCAAAAATTTTTTATTTTTATAGGAAATTTAAAAAAAATCCTTTAAAAATAGGTTTTTTTCCTCTTATTACTTATACGTATGTAGGATTTTATGGCATAAATCATACGCTCTGGGGTTTAACTTTATTGAATTGATTTCATCACTAAATTTTTAGAAAAGTTTTCTTAAACTAGATATAAAGTTTTGTTAAAAAGTTCAAAAACAAAAACAATTTTTAAACTAAAAGTTCTGCTTTTTCCCATTTTATTTCTTATATCCTTCAGAATTTCATATTTTAACATTTTAAGCCAATTTAAGAGAAACAGTTGATTTATTGAAATATAACTCGAAAGAGATTTCTCACTCCTTTTATGCTAAATAGTTAAACACAACAACTTTATTTGCTGTGGAAATATTATTTTGGTAAATATATGACAATTTCATAGAAGGACTTAGAAATACATACACATTAACATAAATGTCTAAACAAATACAAAAGTATTCCCTTGTGTATTTATATAAAAATTAATGTATGAATTTATGCTTTCATTTCTGTTTATTCTTTTATGTTTAAATTTATGTATATATTCATATATATTTAAGCCTTACATAAACATTTATTTTAGCAGAATTGTAGTCATAATTTAAACACTTTAGTGAACTCTTTTTTTTGGCTTTTTATGCTTTTGTTCCATATTTTAGCTAAATAAAATGTTAAGCTTAAATAATAAGAGCCTACAAAGTTTTTTTGTTTATTTTTTTATACTAAAATATAATTTTTGTTTCTTAATTTTCTTTCCTCTTTTTTGGGGTTAGGAAAAGGAATTACAAAAATTTTTCTAAATACTTTTCATAACGACGAAACAATGTCTAAAGACTTTTTGACACCCAAAAGACTTTAGTAACAATAAAGAGGAAAGAAGAAACAAAAAAGCTAAATTTTTGTTAATAACATATTTTGCTTCTTTAAGGCTGTTTTTTTTTGGTCCGTGAATTCCGTAAGGTAATATTTGAACCATAAATTTTAATAAACAGCATAAAAGAAAGTGACAATTCTCCAGAATTTGTATGTTTAGTTATTAAAGAACTTTACGAAGATTATATTAGAGCATAAAAATGGCTTATTTATATAAATAATGGCTTATCTCTCAAAAAAAAAAGGAATCAAAATGCTTAATATGTTTTCAGAATAAAAATATACAACTGACTTCTTCTGAATTTGCTTGAAATATCTCTGAAGAATCTTAGACCAATTATGGGGTGAAAAGATCCCTTATTCACATTTTAAAACCTGATTTAACTTAATTAAAGAAAGACAAATTAAAAATTAATCAAATGTGAGTTATGACAATATTTGTGTAATGCCTATTAAACCCACACATCCAAAAGCTAACAATCACAACATCATTAAATGTTATCTTTGTCACCCTCCACATTTATCCTTTTGATTTCGTAAAATATTTGCTTTTCCTAATGTTTATTAGAAACTCTTTTTTGGCACCTGGTGGTACATTTTCCCATTTTAATTGTAATCCTTGCGACCTTTTTTATTTATCCTTTTTACTTTTTGATTTTATAAAATATTTTTTTTGTCACCTGGTGTACACAGGATTGGATTGGCAAAAAATTAGAAACATTTTTGGGGTACAATCCTTATTTCACATTTTTTGGAACTTTAGTTAAGTCTCAAATGAATGCACATTAGGGTGACAGGAAAGTTGTTTTCTTTGATTTCAAATGTTTTTCTATGGAATATTTTGACGCTAGGTCTAAAAGTTTAGATTTGAAAATTTGAGCTAAATCGGACAACGTTCTATGGGCGCGCATCGGGTCCAAAGTTAAAGGGCATATTTGCATGGGGAAAAATGATTAATTTTTTTGTTTTTGCAAAATTAAGACCAACATTAATTCATTTTTACAAGAAAAAATAATAGAATGTTAAAAAGAATTAATACAGCTTTACTTTAAATCGTGAAAGACGAAAATCCATGATGTATTTTAGTTTTTATTGCAGTTTCCCCCCGAAAATTCATGTCCTTGAAAACGGGCCTAAGGATATGCACCAAAAATTGGATGTTGTAAATAAAGGAATACCAAAGTTAGACATGATTTATCATTCAATGGCTTTTTACTAGTAAATAGTTCTGTTTTGTTTAAATATAATCAAATTTACTTAGTTAATATTTGTTGAGCAAAATTTTCAAAAAATGAAAAAATGATTTTTGAAACCGACCTGAGAAAAATATACAATTTTCCACCATGAAAAAAACTAAGTAAATTTGATTATATTTAAACAAAACTGAACTATTTACTAGTAACAAGCTATTAAATGATAAATCATGTCTAACTTTGGAACTTTTTTATTTACAACATACAATTTTTAGTGCATATCCTTAGGCGCGTTTTCAAGGACATTTCGGGAAAACTGCAATAACTTTTAAACAGCTTTAAGGATTTTGGTCTTACACGATTTGAAATAGAGCTGTGTTAGTTCTCTTTATCATTCTATTATTTTTTCTTGTAGAAATGATTAATTTTTTTGGTCTAAATTTCGCAAAAACAAAAAAATAATTCATTTTTTCCCATACAAATGGGCTCTTAAACTTTGGACCCGATGCGCGCCCATAGAACGTTGTCCGATTTTACTCAATATTCAGATCTAAACTTTTAGACCTAGTGTCACAATATTCCGTAGAAAAAGTAAAAATTGGACAAATCATTTTTTTCATACAAAAAATTGTCACCCTAATGCACATACATACATATTGAATCACATTAAGAACAAACTGAAAGCAGCTGAAAGCGGCCATGCTACAAGACAAAATATAGGTCTACTTTGGGTTTTTTTTTCAAATAAAAGCTAATAAAACAGTTTAACAAAAATTTGCAGCATGAGATTTGTTGACTAGATCTAAATGGCTTTGGTCGGCTTAGTACGAAAATGATATTGATTTTTTCGAGTTGGCTCTAGTTGTCAAAATATAATTTTCTTTTCCAAAAACAAATATGGATATAACTCCAAAACGGTTATTTACTTGAGCTAATAGGAAAAACCGAAGCTCGAAAACAACTTTACCTTTAAGTCGTTTTTACATTTTTTCAGTCCGTTTAGGTGTTTTAGAGATATCATAAAATTTACACCGAAAAAGTACCCAGTAAAACTTTTCATTACCAAATAATGAGTTAAACAGTTAAACTATTGAACACGAACTACTTACTCATTCGCTGTTTAAGTCATTACATTAACATGGGGATGTCATTGGAGGCAAGTACTTACCAATTGCAGAAAAGTAATGACTTGGGTAAGCAATTTGAAAGCAACAACAACAACAGCAACAACTTTTTTGTTGTTGTTTTATTAAAAACATATATTTTTAAACGAAATACAAAATTTTTTTATGATCCCATGGGGGCCCGAACCCAGACCCTCCAACTGCTAGGCAGAGACTCTTCCACCGAGGTACTTCATATGTTGAAAACTTAGCAGCTTATAATTAATATAAACAATTTTTATTTTTAGATCCAAAATCATGTGAAAATAACTTCGTTTTTCCCTGCTTTTTTTTGCTTTGTTGTAATTTTTGGAAAAATATTTTTATACGATTTTTTGTAATTATTTTAAAACTTTCTTAAAATTATTTTAAAAATTAAACAATTTAAATCTTCTTTTTTGTATAAGTTTTTACATAATACTGACTCTTACTTACTTAAATGTTACAACCTGTTAAGGTCAAAGTCCTAGCATATTTTAGAATTCCATGGATTTCGATCTTGTGCGAATATTCTCCAATTTTATAGGCCAAGCTTTGAAAAATGTTCCTCTACTTGGTCTTTCTATCGAAGTTTCGGACATCCTTCTCTAACATTAGGTAGTGGGACATTTCAATTCTAATTTTATCCTCTTCATTGTATTTTTTTTTTCAAGAGAGGGTTACTAGCCCGTAATCCTAACCCATTTTTATCGATCTTATGGGACAACTCTCGGAACATGTTAACTCACAATATTAATGGGTGTTAAACTAGCTCCCCGGGTGATACCATGAGGAGGTGTGTGTCCACAGTTGAGATGAAGGATGACCCAGATAAGTTGGGCTTACCATGATAAGACCAATTAGAATCGTGTTTGGTATTCAATATCCCCTACATAATCAAAATTGACTCATGATGGTATTTTTTCATTAACGTGAGTTAGTTTTACAATTTTTTTTACAGAAGATAATATTTAAGTTCTTAAAATTCAAAAATCATTTAAAAAGACTCTTTTAATAAAAAAAAAACTAAAAAAAATTGTTGCCCTTGGTGGGATTTGAACCGAGGCCATTCAGTTTAAATGACCACCTTAATTACAAATAAGTACTTCTGTAATAACTTATTATTTATTCGGATGGTATGTTGTAGTCGTTACAAGGTAACCAGTTATCAGAGTACTTGCCATTACCAAAGTTTTGCTGGGTAATTCTTTTAAAAAATTTTCGTTTTTAAAAAATCATAAAAAAATAGAAGTAACAACAAAGTTCAATTTTTTCTATTGTCATATGTTATAAAAAATTAGCTTTATGTTATACGTTATAAAAAAATCAGCTATATAATACAAGAGTCCATTAGAGATTTTTAATTTTTCGAGATATAATTTATTTTATTTCTGAAAAACAGGTTTTTTGCAATTAGTGTAACATAACTCCAAAACTGCTATTTATATTGAGCTATTTAAAACAACCGAAATTCGAGAACAATTTTGTCTTTAACTTGAATTAACATTTTTTTTGAATCCGTTTAGTCGTTTAGTCGCGATATCATAGAATTTACACCGAGAAACGTGATTTTTTAAAAATTTTTTAGTTTAAAAAAATTATAAAAAAATAGAAGAAACCATAAATGTTAATTTTTTTCTATTATGACAATTGAGGATATGTTTCAAACAAAATTAGATTTATCAAACTGGAATCCATTAAGATTTTTTTCAGTTTTTGTCTGTCTGTCTGCTCTGTCTGTCCGTTGAAGGCACGATAGGCTCTAAACAAAAGAAACAGTGTCACTGAAACTTGGGAAAAATATTAATTTCTTGGAAAATTTAGGTATTGAATTTTGGCGAAATTGGTTTACATTTGATCATAGCTTCTGTATAACCTTGATATTCGCTAATAAAAGACAAATTATAACAGGTATGATGGTAAACTTTATTAATTATATAGAAAAGTTTTACTTAAGCATCGAAATCGGTTTATATTTAACCATAGCTCCCATACAAAACACTTGCGAAGACTTCCTAAATTCCACCTAAAATACACTTAAATGCCAATAGATGCTACACTATATCTGACATCATTTGACCATAGCTGCCATATAAAAAACTTACTTACTTAAATGGCCTATGTTTACAACCTGTTAAAGTCGAAGGAATTCCATGATCTTTGAACTTGTGCGCATATTCTAAAATTTTGTGGTCCAAGCTTTGACAAATTTTTTCAACTTAGTCTTTCCATCGAAGATTCGGACGTTCTCATCTACGAGTTCCCTCGGGATCATTTTCGAACGCCAACGCAGTCTCTGCAGCATATCAGTAGCTTGGAGCCTGGTGCTACCCACTATCATATTTCGAGCAACCGTAAATTAGATCAAACTCATACTATTGTCAGATGTTACGTTGTGAAGGCGGCAACCAAATTCATGCCTTCTCTCATGGCAGCTGTAATACAGGTCACCATTTGGTGTCCTGGAGATGCCGTGGCCATTCCATCTTACTTCCTGGTCACTGAATCAGAGCACCTTTTCTGTAAAGAGTTTGGATGTTTCAGGTGCTGATCCCTAAATTATGGTAATTTTTCGTTTGACGTAGTCGTCAAAATTGGGAGGGGGGGGGGGGGGGGTGGTGGTTGCTTAAATTCTTATTTTTTGCTTTCTCATAGTAAATTATTTTTTCCAGGAGTGGGTTACTAGCTCGACGTCCTAACCCATATTTTTGTCGTTCTTATGGGGGAACACGCGGCACATGTTGGCTCTCTACATTAACGGGCGTTAAAGTAGCTTCCCAGGTGATACCTCGAGGAGGTTAGTGTCCACATTTGAGATGAAGGATAACCAAGACAAGCCTTTGCTTACCAATTTAAGACCAATTAGAACCGTATTAATTGCCCAGGTTCGAATTCCAAGTACATTGTTTATGCCCTTTAATATCGTAGGCGGAAAGGTTATAATAAGTTTATGTTGATATATATAACGCAAAGAAATAATGTTCTGATACCTTTAACACGTTCACGCCAGCACTGCAATTCATGTTTCGCGTCCATAGGCGGTTGCGCTGAAAGCGTTTTGTTCCATCGGACGGGGCCGAACTAAGTGTTTCAACGAAAGACTATCGCACAGGAAAACGGTCTCCATGGGTCTGCATTTTTCTTTCGATGCTATTGTGGTGATGTAATTGGTTATGTTATTTGGTGATGCACACTGATTGGTAGTACAATCATATGCGAGCCACCGGTGGTACGTGCCGCCCCTGTTAAGTATACCGATTTATTTAGAATCACTTCCTGTCCCGCTAGTGGATATTATATAGTCAAAAACGTCTTAATATTCTAATTCCGCTTAAATGCATCGTTATCAAATCATCAGATGGGTAGCAGATTAAGCTTTTTCACTTAAACCTAGTGCTGATAGCAATCTTCTAGGAAACAGTTTTTTTAGTCGTTTTTTTTAGTCGATTCTTGCTACAATTCCAAGACCTCCGCATTCGGGAGCAACTTACTTGGCGCACAGACGCCAACATTGATAACTGCTTAGAACTTATCCATTGTAGCTGCTGATACAACTCATTTTTAAAGGTGAAATTTGTTCCCCTCCTCAGTGATAGCCTATACAATTTTAATCTTCCGCTAGTCCTATCCGCCAACGAGGCACACCTCTACGTTTATATTAAGCTTCCGATGTTTTTGTAAGGCAACACTCAGGAAAAAACTCCTTATTCAATTGTATATATAAATTGGATTACTTTATATATAAATAGGATAGTAGATAGCAGAAAGTTGATGAAAAGGAAAGAAAAAGCATTTTATATTATTCAATATTGTAATAGCATGTCATGTCTATTTTTAGAATAGTGAAGTTGCACCATTTGTTGTTATTTAGACGCATTAGTTTTGTTATACAGCCAATTTTATTTCTTTTACATCGACGGCGTGTTGTTGCTGATGCTTACTTCCAATTAAGCATGATGTGATAATTAATAACGTTAATAGAAATTAATAATTCCAGAAATTTATTCTATCTTGACCGGGTATCGAACCCAGACTCAATATGCTATTTTATGCTTCTTGTTGCAAACCAACTAAGCCATTGCACCCTTAACTTTCACTTTAATCTGTAGTCACTTTTCTGTTTTAATAGAATTGTAATGAGTAACATTTGAAAATTTCTTCGATTTCACTTCTTAAATTTTAAGATTCTTTAAACTGTTGTGACTATAAATTAAAAGAAAAATTACTTTTGGCACACCTTTTCTTAAATTTTCGTCATTTTCATTTTCTTATAAATATTTTACAAATATTTTTATACATTTTCTTTTGCCGTAGTTATAAAGTGTAACACCTTTAATAGCAAGTAAAGTATCAAAATAGTTGTTAAAATGTCTCATATACACATCAAAAATTTAAGTTAAGGACAACCCAGTTCAAACACATACATTCGTAATTAGAGTGTAAAAAGTATGTAATTGCACGCTTGAAAATGAAGGCTTAAGAGGCAAAATAACTTAACACTAAAAATTCGAAATTTAGTTTTATTGACTGGAAATTTAATTTTTTAATATATAGTTTTAGATATTTGATATTGAAGACATACAAATTTAAGCAAAGACTTTATAATATAAGAATGATGCACTTCCATACATTGATTTGTCGTATTATCCCTTTGATAAGTCCCATTAAAAAGAGAATATATTTAAGCAAAGACTCTTTAAAAATGTTGCACTTCCATACATTCCCAGTAAAACTTTTCATTACCAAATAATGAGTTAAACAGTTAAACTATTGAACACGAACTACTTACTCATTCGCTGTTTAAGTCATTACATTAACATGGGGATGTCATTGGAGGCAAGTACTTACCAATTGCAGAAAACTTGACTTGGGTAAGCAATTTGAAAGCAACAACAACAACAGCAATAACTTTTTTGTTGTTGTTTTATTAAAAACATATATTTTTAAACGAAATACAAAATTTTTTTTATGATCCCATGGGGGCTCGAACCCAGACCCTCCAACTGCTAGGCAGAGACTCTTCCACCGAGCTACTTCATATGTTGAAAACTTAGCAGCTTATAATTAATATAAACAATTTTTATTTTTAGATCCAAAATCATGTGAAAATAACTTTGTTTTTCCCTGCTTTTTTTTGCTTTGTTGTAATTTTTGGAAAAATATTTTTATACGATTTTTTGTAATTATTTTAAAACTTTCTTAAAATTATTTTAAAACTTAAACAATTTAAATCTTCTTTTTTGTATAATTTTTTACATAAGATTGACTCTTACTTACTTAAATGTTACAACCTGTTAAGGTCAAAGTCCGAGCATATTTTAGAATTCCATGGATTTCGATCTTGTGCGAATATTCTCCAATTTTATAGGCCAAGCTTTGAAAAATGTTCCTCTATTTGGTCTTTCTATCGAAGTTTCGGACATCCTCCTCTAACATTAGGTAGTGGGACATTTCAATTCTAATTTTATCCTCTTCATTGTATTTTTTTTTTCAAGAGAGGGTTACTAGCCCGTAATCCTAACCCATTTTTATCGATCTTATGGGACAACTCTTGGAATATGTTAACTCACAATATTAATGGGTGTTAAACTAGCTCCCCGGATGATACCATGAGGAGGTGTGTGTCCACAGTTGAGATGAAGGATGACCCAGATAAGTTGGGCTTACCAAGTTAAGACCAATTAGAATCGTGTTTGGTATTCAACATCCCCTACATAATCAAAATTGACTCATGATGGTATTTTTTCATTAACGTGAGTTAGTTTTACAAATTTTTTTTACAGAAGATAATATTAAAGTTCTTAAAATTCAAAAATCATTTAAAAAGACTCTTTTAATAAAAAAAAAAAAACTAAAAAAAATTGTTGCCCTTGGTGGGATTTGAACCGGGGCCATTCAGTTTAAATTACCATCTTAATTACAAATAACTACTTCTGTAATAACTTATTATTTATTCGGATGGTATGTTGTAGTCGTTACAAGGTAACCAGTTATCAGAGTACTTGCCATTACCAAAGTTTTGCTGGGTAGTTTTAGATATTTGATACTGAAGATATACAAATTTAAGCAAAGACTTTATAATATAAGAATGATGCACTTCCATACATTGATTTGCCGTATGGTCCCTTTGATAAGTCCCATTAAAAAGAGAATATATTTAAGCAAAGACTCTTTAAAAATGTTGCACTTCCATACATTGATTTGCCGTATGGTCGTTTCGATAAGTCCCATAATTCGAAAGTGCTATATATAAGTTTTTTTTTCACTTTCAAAGCTTAGAAATATTTGAGCTTAGTTTTCTTATCAATTTATCGAGATTTATATGACATATGAGCTACGGTCGAGTAGATATTGGCCAATTTTATTTCCTTTCATGGTTTTAAAGGGTATACAAATTGTTCTAAATTTTTAGTAGTAACTATTTTGTAAATGTTGTTAGGTTATTCTGTCTTTTAGCTGACAAAAAATGCAGGTGTTTTCCTCATTTCATTTTAGGTTAAATAAACGTTAATACAAAGTGTGTACTAGTATCTAAGTGTGTATGTGTGTTTTGCTAATACACGTGTTAGTACTCACTCTTACATATAAATATTTGATCCTCCGCTCTTCTTCTTTAACTTGTCTTTATTAATATTTAGTTTTGAAAAAAAAAGATTCAACTCGTTTAAGTTTGAAAAAGAAACTTATGAAAAACAAAAAAAAAAAAAAATTAATTTTCTCAAATAGTCAACATGAATAACACATACATATATATGTACATGAATGTATTTGTCTGACATACATGTATTGGTATTTGTATGAGTGGCTTTGTATGCTTTCATATGTGTGTGTGTTTTTGTCCTTGTGTGTTGTTATAACAAATTTTGTGCTGTTCTAATTTTTCATTTTTGTTTACTTTCAACTAATGAATTGTTGATTTTCTTCAAGAAGGAAAAACTTTCTTAATAAAAAATTAACATGTCGTAAAAAGTTTTTCTTTAACTTCTTGACAATCTGCTTTTCTTTTCATCTACGAGCGTATTTTTTTTTGTACAATTAAGGTAATAATATTTAGTTGATAAAATTTATGGAAGATTAATTATTATAAGAATATCTAACAGGTGCAAGTTTTTAGTTAGACTTTTTGAAAAATAATTTTTAGATAATTAAGGGCGGCTTCTGAAGGTATTAGTAATTGTTTTAAATGGTATGTGTGTAAATAAGGACGACGTAGAGAACTTTTTAATTGTAGAGTAGTTAGCACTTAAATAAGTTTAATCTATTTGATTACACTGGTCAACAAGAGAAATTACTTTAAAGACTAACCCAAAACTAAACAAATTTTAAAATTATCAAATTCTTATAATTTGAAATTTGTATGGAAAATTTGAATTATAAGCTTGCTATAGCTTTGTTTTTTGATTATCAATTAGAGGGTAACTATTTAACTTCCATGTATTACGGCCCCTAAGTACAAAAACAACCACAATTTAAAATTATACGAGTATGAATACGATTTCTTAAAATTTTTTTTTTTTCTAAAATTACGGATTTTCACAGAGGTCGTTTCATTGATTTTATCATATCTTGGAAATGTCTTATCCAAATTCGTTGAAAGAAACACCGGCAGACTCACCAGAAAATGTTCTTTAAGTCTTGATAAGACAATTTTTTTATATGGTCAACGGTTGTGGAGTTTTTCACATAAAAATGTAAATTTTTTTTTTTTTTGCAAAATCGAAAAATTTTTATTTTTCAAAAATTCATAAAAGATCGAAGATTTCAAAAGCTTACCATTTTTATTTCACGGTCTGAAAACTGTAAATCTTATAAATAACCGAAGCTTTATTTCGTGAAAATAAATAAATAAATGTTGGTTTTATTGACAATAAAGTGAAAATTAGCAAAATTAAGAGTTATAGGCAAAAAGTGATTCTAATGAGGTTCGTCAAAATAACGAGCCATAGCTCAGCCAGTTTGTATCCGAATTTAGAATGACATATAATACTTGACAAATTTGCAAATCAAAAGCGTGTTTTTTGTTTAGAATATCTAAAAAAAAAACAAATTTTAATACTTTTTTAATTAAGTAGCTTCCCATATGTTGACATGTCTACACTTTCGTCTCTATAGACAAAAACACCAGTTAAAGTGTCTACAATTTTTGTTTTGAAAGCAGGTAGAAATTATATAGAGACGACAGTACTAGTGTGTTTCTGGTGACATTGTCACCACAATTTCAATAGGCGAGTATTTTTTATTGTCTCTCTCTTATTAGGTAGAGAATTTTCTTCTCTGAAATATCTGCTTTTTTGTATTTCTTTATTGTTTAATTTCGCTTTCTTAAAAAATCTTTAATAAAATTTTGAAAAGTTAAAAAAGTGAATTAAAAAAGGTGATTAAAAACAAAAAATTAAAAATGAGTAAAAGAAATTACAGAAAACAAATTAAAAAACAAAGAAATTTGTACATATGTAATTCTTAAAGAGAGGAAGAAATTGTAAATAAAAAAAAGAAGAAATTTTGGTCCCAAAGGAACTACTTAGTCTACAGTGCTGGTAGATTTCGTAGGAACAGTCTACGTTAAATGTCAATAATAGATAACGTGGACTGGGTACAATAGGTCAATATTACTGTAGACCACGTCAGTAGTATGTCAATACTGATTCGCTACAGTCTCTTTATATGAGAACTCTCTCTGAGAGCAATACATATTTTTCTCTCACGTATCATATGGACCAAAAGAACTAGAAAGTCAGTACTTATTCAATAGTTCTGAAGTCTACTGGTAGATTTCGTAGGAACTGCAAATGTTAAATGTCTATAGTAGATAACATTGGCTGGGGTATAATAGGTTACTAGTACTGTTGACTATGTCAGTAATAGATCAGTACTGTTTCACTGCCGGCATTGACTACAGGGTTTTTATTGCTTATTTGTATATGAAAGCTTTTACAAGTTTATATCAATATAACAAGAGAACTTACTTCCAAATAAAACATCCCAGCAAAACTTTGGTAATGACAAGTACTCTGATAACTGGTTACCTTGTAACGACTACAACATACCATCCAAATAAATAATAAGTTATTACAGAAGTACTTATTTGTAATTAAGATGGTAATTTAAACTGAATGGCCCCGGTTCAAATCCCACCAAGGGCAACAATTTTTTTTAGTTTTTTTTTTTTTTATTAAAAGAGTCTTTTTAAATGATTTTTGAATTTTAAGAACTTAAATATTATCTTCTGTAAAAAAAATTTGTAAAACTAACTCACGGTAATGAAAAATACAATCATGAGTCAATTTTGATTATGTAGGGGATGTTGAATACCAAACACGATTCTAATTGATCTTAACTTGGTAAGCCCAACTTATCTGGGTCATTCCTCATCTCAACTGTGGACACACACCTCCTCATGGTATCACCCGGGGAGATAGTTTAACACCCATTAATATTGTGAGTTAACATGTTCCGAGAGTTGTCCCATAAGATCGATAAAAATGGGTTAGGATTACGGGCTAGTAACCCTCTCTTGAAAAAAAATACAATGAAGAGGATAAAATTAGAATTGAAATGTCCCACTACCTAATGTTAGAGAAGGATGTCCGAAACTTCGATAGAAAGACCAAGTAGAGGAGCATTTTTCAAAGCTTGGCCTATAAAATTGGAGAATATTCGCACAAGATCGAAATCCATGGAATTCTAAAATGTGCTAGGACTTTGACCTTAACAGGTTGTAACATTTAAGTAAGTAAGAGTCAATCTTATGTAAAAACTTATACAAAAAAGAAGATTTAAATTGTTTAAGTTTTAAAATAATTTTAAAAAAGTTTTAAAATAATTACAAAAAATCGTATAAAAATATTTTTCCAAAAATTACAACAAAGCAAAAAAAAAAACAGGGAAAAACAAAGTTATTTTCACATGATTTTGGATCTAAAAATAAAAATTGTTTATATTAATTATAAGCTGCTAAGTTTTCAACATATGAAGTAGCTTAGTGGAAGAGTCTGGGTTCGAGCCCCCATGGGAACATAAAAAAAATTTTGTATTTCGTTTAAAAATATATGTTTTTAATAAAACAACAAAAAAAAGTTGTTGCTGTTGTTGTTGTTGCTTTCAAGTTGCTTACCCAAGTCATTACTTTTCTGCAATTGGTAAGTACTTGCCTCCAATGACATCCCCATGTTAATGTAATGACTTAAACAGCGAATGAGTAAGTAGTTCGTGTTCAATAGTTTAACTGTTTAACTCATTATTTGGTAATGAAAAGGTTTACTGGGTAGTTCATTTAAATGATCAAAATGTTAATATATTTAACTATATATATTACCTTACCCTCGTTTATTCTTTCTTAATATGTATACTAAATATATAGTCAACTTGATTCATAACAAAAAAAAAGTACCATCAAATTTTAGACAGCCCTTAAAAAACTTGGCAACAATACAGACTAAGTACTTTAAACAAGTCCACATTGTTTTACTAGTTTTCGAAAAAAACAACAACAATAGCCAACAAGTTGTCACTTTAAATTACAGGTCAATAACCAGAGCAGGCAAACTATTTTTTTCCATCAACTTTTGTTTAAAAACTATCAAGTGGTTTTCGAGTAACTTTTTCAATAGTTGTTTTGTTTTTTATTTTGTTAGGAAATTACAATGACCCACATGCATATTTTTAGATATAGTTAGAGGGACATTTGTGTATTCATATACTTACATAAACATATAAAATGTAAATTTGTTTGTAAAAAAATTTTACCAATACAGCCTCGGGCAGTCGTACATATATGTAAATACACAGAACAAAATAATTGTGCACATAGAATATGCTCGAAATGTCGCCTTGTGCAACATAAATTAGGCAACATGTTTAAGATATATAATAGAACAGTACCTGGTTGACCGAGCCTTGCTCGGGGCTTTATGATAAGCATTTTGAGGCAAATTTTAAAGTTTTTATATATTTTATTTTATACAGTTACAGTTTAACTCATTTTAAATAATTTTGAAAATTGGTCATACCAACAGAAACCTCCGTCGACTCATGCGCAACAACTTTGCTAAAGATTATAGTCTGATCAAATGCACAGTTTACGATTTTATTCATTTTGAGTAGTTTTCAGTGGCGCCGCCTGAAGTCGTTCATACCACTAAGAAACCTTCACCTGCTTATGCGTAACAACTGTGCTTATGATCATAACATGATCAAATGCACAGTTTATGATTTAATTCACTTATAGTCTGATCAAATACACAGTTTACGATTTAATTCATTTTGAGTAATATCAGTGGCGCCACCTGTCGGACTTTGGTCATTCCAATTAATAAACCTTCGTCGGATTATCCGCAATAACTTTGCTAAAAATTATAGCATGATTAAATGTACAGTTTACGATTAAATTGACTTTAAGTAAATTTCAGTGGCGCCACCTGTTGAAATTTCTTCATACCAACTAAGAAACCTTCGTCGGCTCATGTGCAACAACATTGCTAAAGATTATAGCATGATTATATGTACAGCTTACGATTAAATTGACTTTAAGTAATTTTCAGTAGCGCCACCTGTCGGAAATTATTCACACCAATTAAAAAGCATTCGCCGGCTCATGCGCTACAACTTTGCAAAAGAACATAGTATGATCAAATGTACAGTTTACGATTTAATTAATTTTTAGTAATTTTCAGTGGCGCCACCTGTCGGAAATTCGGTTTACCAACTTAAAAACCTCCGCCGGCTTATCCGCAACATCTTTGCTAAAGAGCATAACATGATCAAATTCACAGTTTACTATTCTATAAAGAACATACATACAGACAAACATTCATTTGTTTTAAAGTTATAACATTACTAATTTTTTCCCCTTTTTATCCCCTAATTTCAAAAAGTTCCATATGTATAATTGGTACTTCTTTGGTACCAATTGAATTCGGTACATTTTATTAGAAAGCAGTTAACATAATTTTCCTATTCATATTACTTTTGTAGATGTTAAGTTATCAGTTTATCCCTTTTTTACACATTTTGGCCACAAAATCAAAAAAGTACCAAATACGTGTTAATATTTCTTTCACATCTATTGATTGCAGTACAAAGTTTCTTTCTATATTCCTTAGTTTAAAATATAAGAGTGGGTTAAAAAGGTACCAAAAAAACTATTTTTACCCTTTTTTACCCCTTATCGGACATAGTTTCAAAAAAGTACCAAACACCTGTCCGTTTATTTTCATAGCTGTTTAAAACGTAATTTAAATTTTGTTTCTATACCTATTACTTAAGGAGATATAGCGTTTTCGATTTTTTCCCCTTTTTACCCGTTTTTGCCCTCTTAGAGGCAAAGGTTCCAAAAGTCCGTTCTTCTTCGACCTATACATCAAAGAAGATACCCACTGTCCAAATTTTATCAAAATCGTTAGAGCCGTTTTCGAGATAGTCATTCTATATATATATATATATATATACAATTATTGCTCGTTTAAGAATATAAGATAAACTAGCGTAGAATAAGATTCACTCCCGCTAAGATACGACTTTAATTATGAAATAAAGGCAAATGCTGCATATACAGTTGTATACAGCCTATTTACGAACTGGGTTACCTTCTTTGGAAAGGAAAGAAAAAGAAGAAAGGTGAAATTGCAGCATCTGCTGTTAGGTACACGCATTACTAAATCTTTATGTTCTACAGTCAATTTCATTTCTTTTACATCGACAGCGTGTTAGTGCTGTAGAATTTAGCGCCTATTGAGGATGATGTGGTAACTAATAATTATAACAGAAATCAGTAATTACAGACACAATTTGATATGTTGAGCATAATAGATGACAATCTAATCTCCTTATCCACAGCACCCAGTCCACCGAAATGGGAGATCTTGATATTATTATCATTGATCAACTTGACACTCTGGACTCTAAACAATCTTGGAATCTTAAGCATCGATTACATTATTCACATGTAAAAGAGCTTTAGACAATATTTGCCATCAATATTACCATATTAATATAGGTTTTTAGTTGCTATTGTAACAGTCTAGATCTCCAAATAGATCCACTGTAAACAATTAATTGATACATTGCAAATGTAAAAACAATGTGTCAATTAATTGTTTACGGTGGATCTATTTGGAGATCTAGACCAAGACATTGTGCTACTTATGCTGAATAAGTCCACAAATGTTTAGGACTAAGTGAGGTACGTTTGGCGGTACGGTTGAAAATGTGGGGGTATCAAGACGACCCTAACTACATGCTGGACATACGTTGGGGACGGCACGGTCTATGCGGATCCAAAAGGTGTTTAATCTTTTGTTCCATTGCTATCTCAGTTGTATAAAAACGACTCTTTTCTATTTCTGGTATTGGGTGTGGGTCACCTTCTAATACAACACTCAACATAAAATCGTAAAGTCACTACGTATGTGGCTCAATCTAAAGGTTCATCTACATATCTTTGTACGCTATACTCATACGAAGACTGTCCTGATTTATTTTTTGAATGACTCCAATTGTATGATGTTAAAGTTTAGATGATCTCCTCGATGACAACCATGAGAGAACAGCTTAGTTAGCATGATGTTGAGCTCTATTACGGGAGGGATCTTTTTTTTCTCTTGCAGATGAAATAAAGAGGTTTCTAGTGTACTTACACGGATTTTCGGATGGTTCATAATCGAAATTGGTACATCACCGAGGTCGTCGCCAAGCTGTTTCTTATTTCTTTCCACAAGGTGGTAAATAAGGTAGCTGATGATTTACTTAGTGGTATCTTCATATTTCGTCCAGTGACAAAATTGTGGATAGTACTGTGATAAATAAGTATCTAATATTATAGGTCTTCTATATTATGGCCATTATCGTGTAGTCGCCCTCATATTATATAACTTCAACTCCGGACTTTGTAATGTAAATATATTGCACTTCCATAAATTGACTTGCCGTATTGTCGTTTGAAAAACCCAATAAAAAAGAAGGTATACTCTCTTTTGCTTTTGCTTTAATTCGGAAACAACAAATGGCGACGAATATCCAATGAGAGAAAGCTAAGGCGTATTTAACAGAAAAACAAATAAGAAAGAGCTCTAGTCGGTCAAGTCCGACCATACGATACCCTTTACCACTAAGGTCAAAGGTGTTCATTTCCTGTACAAAGACAAATATTTGCCTAATTTTGACATCATACAAATGTTTTCTTAAAACTTTTATATTTAAGCTTTTTCAATAATTTAGACTTATATGAGGGCTAGGCTCAAATGTAGACCGATTATCTCGAAATTTGGCAAATTATTTACAGTTTTTACCAGAACTTAAAACTCCTATTATCTTCAGATTTATGAGCGTTTTAGTGATTTTTGTCTTATTTAGTGCATTTTGAGAGAAGAGTTTGTATGGTAGCTATGGTGAAATGTGGACCGATTTCAACGAAATTTAAGTAAGTAGTATTTGTTTTAAATTTCATGAAGAAATATTGATATTTGTGGCCAATATATCAATTCCGCGAAGTGGGACCTATGGGGAGTACCATAAATAATGGACCGATTTTGACGAATTTCAATAGCCATGGTCCGACTATCCAAAAATTGATCTGTGCCGAATTTCATCAAATTATCAGCCAGCCGTCTAGCCAGATGGACGGACGGACGGACTGACTGACATCGCTAAATCGACTCAGAAAGTGGTTCTAAGATAAATATTTCTATGCGTTAGATACATCAGCACAAACTTATAATATCCTCTTCACCTATGGTGGTGAAGGATATAAAAATGTGTGGAGTGCAATATCGTCTAATGTGTTCGTCTAAAATGTTCACGACATCTGTTCTTATGCGTGAATATCGGGCATCACTTAATGAGATGGCAAGGAATTCCATTATAGAACTACTCTGTGTACGCAGTAAGAACGACAACATTACTAGGGTGTTTACTCGATCAATTGAAAAAATTAAATCGATTAATCACTTGAGTAAACTAAAATGGCTATTTTCAAATAAAGATTTATTCGAGTAATTTTCCACGAGTAATCGAGTTACTCGAGTAAAAACATTTCAAGACTTTTTTTTAGTATTAATAAAATAAGATGCTAACATTTTTGGCTAGTAAGCCTCATTCGATTAATTTGTGCACATCTGTGGGAATAAATAATAATGGCTTAAGTCGAAATTTCGTGTTTTGGGATATTAAAGATGAGTATTAAAATTCGTAGATTAGTAATAACATTAAATACTTGAAATTTAGCTGACCTAATCAATATGTAATAAAAGGAAAAAAAAACACTTATGTCAACTTAAGCCATTATCATTTATTGCCACAGATATAATACTTCGATGGAAGACTAAGCTATCAAAGCTAATTAGAGGAAATTGATCAAATCGTAGATAATTTACTACTCTACCAAGAATATATTTAATGAGGTGAAGCTGAAAGCTCTACAGTAGCCAATAAGGAGTGGCCTTTCTCGAAAAGAAGGTAAATGGGTATCTTGAGCTACATAGTACTAAAGAAAGGAAATTATTCAAGAAGTACAGGCATAGCGAATCTAAGTTTGAAGTAATTTACAGCTCTACTAAGGATATTATGACAGTTTTCTTAAGTTTCATCCAAATACATAAAGCTTGAAGTACTACGGTAAAGAGTTACCTATTTCAAAAACATAGCCAGAGGGTATCTAAATAAAAAGGTACGAAGTTCGTTTCCTACTTGGTATACACAAATACATATATGGTACAAATGTAAATTTTTATTAAAAATATTTTTTTTCAAGGCATACATTTTATAATCTACCTTGCTTTTTATTAATTTTTGTGTAATGTACATCTACAATTAGAGGACTCAAAAAAAACACTTCTTTAATATGAAATTTGTTCGACTGTAATGTATCATCTCAAAAATGATTGTTGTAGGACTACTTACTGACAAGGTAGGATCTAAGAAAAAGGCTTATTTTTTTGTTCTGTTAGTTTGAATTTTGGTACATTTCTAGTACAGTAAATTTCGGATAAAATAAACTCAAAACAAGTAAGAGTGTTATATTCGGCTGTGCCGAATCTTTTATACCCACCATCAAGTTGTACGAGAGTGCAGCTAATTCAAAATGTTGACCAAATTGTTGGTAATATATTTGGACTAAACCGTAGTATAGTTACAATAGTTCAACATTAAAAGTATCTAAGTGGTTTTCCAAGTATTTACCTTGGACAAAATGCTGTTCCATAACCGAATATAGTTTTACATTTATAAGATGTTTCGTTGTGCCATAAACATGTTGATAGCAACACGGCAGGTTCACATATTTTGTTAGGAGTTCCTAATGCATCTACCGTGTATAAAGTCTGGACATAACATTGACTGATAGCTATCTAATTTCGTAGATGCAATCTTACTATACTGAATGTAATGGGTGTTTTTTCTAGAGGTATAGAACTTCGAATTGAAATAAAACACAAGAAAATCGTTTTAATGTCCATCAGTTTGGCTTTATTGGAAGGATAATTTTATGCCATTAATGTTTAGATATGATTTCGGGCATGTGGCCGCCGCGGCTGGCTCGAATAAAGCCAATTCTACAGGTCCAACTGTCAACTACTTTTTCGAGCATATGGGGCCGTATGTTGGCAATAACGCCACGAATGTTGGCTTCCAAGTCCCCTAACGTTTCTGGTTTGTTGGCGTAGACGAGCGACTTCACATATCCCCAAAGAAAATAATCCAGTGGTGTGAAATCGCACGATCTTAATGGCCAATTGACAGGTCCATTCCGCGAAATTATGCGCTCATCGAATGTTTCCTTCAATAAATCAATTGTGACGTGCGCTGTGTGGCATGTAGCGCCATCTTGTTGGAACCACAACTCATCCACATTCATGCCATCCAATTGGGGAACAAAATAGTCGGTTATCATGGCTCTATACCGGTCTTCATTTATGGTAACTGACTCTCCAGCATTATTTCGGAAGAAGTATGGCCCAATGACTCCACCAGCCCATAGAACACACCAAACAGTCAGTTTTTGTGGATGTAATGGCGTCTCAAGGGTCTCATGTGGATTCTCTTCACTCCAAATGCGGCAATTTTGCTTGTTGACGTAGCCATTCAATCAAAAATGAGCCTCATCACTGAACAAAATTTTGCGATGAAAATCAGCATCGAGATCAATCTCATTTTCGGCCCATACACCAAAATCACGACGCATTGCATGGTCTCGCGGCTTTAATTCTTGCACAAGCTGGATCTTGTAAGGTCGCAAGCCAAGATCTTTGCGCAAAATCTTCCATAAAGTTGATGGACAGAGCTCCAATTGCTGAGCACGGTGGCGAATCGATTCATTCGGGTCCTCTTCAACACTTTGCTCTACAGCGGCAATTGTTTCTTCGGTGCGCACTGTTCGACGTCGCTGCGGATGCGTATTATCACATAGAGTAAACGTAGTGCGAAAACGATCCATGGTTAACCGAATTAATTGCTCTGATCGACGATTATGTCGACCATAAAATGGACGGAGCTTGCGGTAAACTTCGCGAACTGAACCATTATTTTCGAAATAAATTTGCACGATTTGCAAGCGTTTTTCTTTTGTCAACCTGTTCATGATGAAATGGCAAACCAAACTAAATATTAATCACTTGACAGCTGACAAAATGGCCGCCATAGCTGACATAGTTTATAATTTAGTAGCTTTAAACTGGCGTTTGTGGTATTTTAGTGATTACCAGGAGCGGCTTTTATATGAAAGCTATGGTCAAAAATGGACCGATTCCTATAAAATTTGACATACTGACTGAAAGTTCCAAAAAACTTCTCTGTTCCAAATTTATTAGTCATAGATTTTGCAATCTTAATACATATATGGGAGCTCTAACTAAATGTTAACCGATTTTACCCATTTTCACCACACAATTTCTATAACATATCAAAAATACTTTTGCTAAATTTTCTCTCTCTCTCTCTAGCTCTTGTAGTTAAGCAACTATTGCGCTTTTCTCTAACGGAAAGACGGACATAAACCATATTTTCTTTTTGTATTTTTGTGTTTCCATAAGTTTTTTATATGGGAGCAATGCTCAAATAGTAACCGATTGTAACAAACTTTTGCACACTGGCTGGCATTCACATAAGACTTCCTTTTGTGAAATTTTGTTGCTGTAGCCCTTTTCGTTAAGGCGATATCGCTACCTGACGGACAGACGGACATAAACCACCTTTTCTTTTTGTATTTTTGTGTTTCCGTAAGTTTTTTATATGGGAGCTATGGTCAAATGGTGACTGATTGTGACACAATCGTTGGCATTGACATAAGACCTCCTCGTGCTAAATTTAGTGGTTATATCTGTTATAGTTTTAGATTTATCGGCATTTAAGTGTATTTAAGGTGAAATTTTGGCTGTTTTCGTAAATTTTTTTTTGAATGTGAACCGATTTTGATGAAATTTTTTGTACTGCCTAGGGCTTATGTAAAACTATTAGATACCAAATTTTGTTATCATAGCTGTTATAATTTGTCATTTATTAGCAAATAAGCGATAAGTATAGACGAGGTTATACTGGAGCTATGGTCAAATGTTAACCGATTTTGCCCAATTTCAATACCAAAAATTTCTCATAGATGAAAAATGTTTTTACTAAGTTTTAGTTAGCTAGCTCCTTTCGTTTAGGGGTTATCGTGATTTCAACAGACAGACGGATAGACAGACCGACAGACATCGCTCAATCGTCTTAGAATTTCATAAGGATTCAGATTATATATCGTTTTTGATTTTTGAGCCAATATTAAGGAAATTACAAACGGAATGACAATCTCAATGTACTTTTTGATGGTGGGTATAAAAAGTTGTTTTATCTTGGAGTTACTGTACTTCATTTTAAAAAGTACAAATATTTAACTTGTGTTTGTATTGAAAATTTCAAACTTTTTTCTGAACAACAATCACAATAGCTACTTTTGTTTTTGATTTTGTTTTTCTTATTTTTTTTTCTAGTTTTTATTTTAGATTTAAGCAAAACAAAATCCTTTACATTTTTCATGAATTCCAAAAGCTTAGAGTAAAAAAAAATTTTGTCACTCATAAATATGCATGACTTTCATAAACTTTTTTGCATTTTTTAACACTTCCAAAAAATATTGGCTTGTTATGGCCAAGTAGATGTTTTGTTTATCCCTCAGTCCCCCGTTGAGCTTTTGCCCTGGCACTTACCACTTTAAATTTGTCAACGTCTGTTACCTTTAACAGATATAGAAAAATTTAAATCGACCGCAAATACGGGCAAGTGCTACAAAATAAAGCTGTTTGGCATTATTTGCTTAGGATTCGTTTGCTTTTCCTTTTGAAGGTGTGAATTAGTAAAAAGAATTCCTTCAAAGCTTTTTGTTCTTGTATAATTTATAGTCAAAGTTGAGTTGTTGGCGTATTTTTTTTTGTTTGTTTTTTTTTAGCTGAATAAATTTAGGTTGACTGAATAGGAAAACCAAAAACTTCTTACATTCGTTGGATTAATTAATCAAAAGGAGCAAAAAGTTAGAAAACAGCTTTTCATTAATAATGTAACAGATTGGTGGAAAATCGGGTGAAGGAAATTTTATTTCCATTTCGTTTTTTTTTTTTTTGTGGAGAAATTTGGAATTTAAAACAGTTTGTAAGAAAATTAAGTGATTTATGCATAAGCTTTTTAATTAAATCCCCTAAGAAATGGAAATTATTCTTAGAAAATTTTAATAGATTTTGTTTAACTTTCCAAACTCTTTTGAGGTTTGGAGTTTTTTGTTTTTGTTAATTTATCTAAATTTAGTAAATTAATTTATCTTCAATAAATTTAAATTTAATAATGTGTAATTTTTTAAAGAATTGGATTTTTGTTTGTTTGACACATTTTTGGAGAATGGCCTCCCCAGAGGTCCAATGGGTAGTTTGCTTTACTATGAGTAAGGGGTTGTGGGCTCGAATCCCACAAGAGACTCTGGTCTGTTGCCCTCCACTGTAACACATTGGGAATAATTATAATATAAACTAACTTTTTCTCGTATTGTAATTTAAGAAATAAATTGTTAATGGAAATTTATTTATTATAATAACTTTTATTCAAACCTGATTCTTATTGCAAATATGTATTTTCTTTTTCATTACAGGTAAGCAAAAATTTAAACAAGTAATTATACATCACCAAATGTATTTATGTATATTCAAAATGTATAAGGTTTGTACAAATAATAATTAAGTATCAGTCCTTTGACATTTTATATATTAATTTGACAAAACATTGACAAATAATCCAATGAAACTAATTTATTCAGATTGAACAAAATGAAAAGATCCTTTTATGACTTATCCTTTACGTGTTTTAAGAACAGAAAAACAATTAAAAACAAGTAAGAAAGTGCTATAGTCGGTCAAGCCCGATTATATGATACGCTTCACCACTAAGGTCAAAGGTGTTCTTTTTCCTGTGTCAAGATAAATATTTTCCTGTGTCAAGACAAATATTTTCCTGTGTCAAGACAAATTTATTTCAAAACTTATATATTTAAGCTGTTTTCAGCATTTGGACTTATATGAGAGCTTGGGTCAAATGTGGACCGATTGTCTTGAAATTTGGCAAGTTGATTAAAATTATGTAAAAATTATGTATGCAAAAAAACAAGCATGAAATTCTCATTATCTTCAGATTTACGCTATGATCAAATGTGGACTGATTTCAACAAAATTTGGTACAGTGATTTATGTTTACATAAACAGTCAGGGATGTCATAGAAACCAAGTCGGTTTTTAAATTTCTCGGTTTTGAAAACCAATACTAGTTATATTTGGTGTCATGAAACCAAGTCGGTTTTGTTATTATTGGTTTTAAATCAAACAAAATGTTCGAATCAATTGTTTATTATTTCATTTGAAATTTTTTGATTTGAAAAAAAATCAAATAAAATAAAAATTATTAAAGAAAATTATTTGAAGAAAAACTTTCAGTTTTTTGCGATATTTGTGGTATAGGTATAAAGAAAACGCTGCTATTTGGACAAATGAAGCTTGTGTACCCCAACATCATGAAATGACCGAATTGCGGACTGGAAAAAATTTAATCTACCTACACCAAGAGACAAACCACAGCCAATCAAAGGACGATTGTCACTTACATGCGATATTCATTAAATTGCAAACAAATATGTTGATATGCATTTGCTTCGCCAGTACCTCCACACAAAGAATATTCTACCCTTACAATTTTCCCCATTTTTGATATTTTTTATGTTTGATTCCAAAGACAAAAGTACCAAAACTTGTTTTTATCTATTACATGATAAAAAATGCTGTGTAAACTTTTCACCCATCTTTTTTATTTGAAAGTTAAAGCTAAAAAGTACCAAAAATATTTTTTCTCCCCTTTTTTCGAAAAGTACTTACCACTTGTACTGTTATTTTTTATTATTTTTGTAACTGATCCAAACTCGATTTCAATTTTGGTTCTATTGTATTTAGTTTGGGAATTATTCTTCTTCTGTTATCCTTGACTCCCAGTGAAGCATAGGGCCTCAAGTTTGGGAATTATAGCGTTATTGAATTTTCCCTTTTTTATCCCCCACAGGGCCAAATTTTCAAAAATCTGTTCTTAGTGGATCTTTAAATCGAAAAAGGCACCAGTTGGCCATTAACGCCTTTGTTTTAAATTGATAGACCAATTTTGAAATGAAATCTGTTAACTATAAGTTGCTTGGTTTATTTCCAATACTAAACCAATAATAATATTTTCTGTGACACATAAAACCAATAGAAAATGTAGCTCGAACATTAATATTGGAATTCATGACACCAATTTAATTTTTTTGTCGTTTTCAAAACCAATACCAATAAAATTGGTTTCTATGACACCCATGAGTATTTGTTTCAAATTTCATGAAAAAATATTGATATTTGTGGCTAATATATTAATTCCGGGAAGTGGGACCTATGGAAGGTATCATAAATAATAGACCAATTTTGACGAATTTCAATAGCCATGGTTCCATTATAAAAAAAAATGATCTGTGTCAAATTTCATCAAATTATCTTTAGAATTGCGACCTGTAGTTTGATAACAAGGTTTACATGGGGGTCCAGCCAGCCAATCAGCCGTCAGACGGACAGACGGACTGACATTGCTAAATCTACTCAGAAAGTGATTCTAAGCCTATTGGTATAGTAAAAGGTGGGTCTAAGACAAATATTTCTATGCGTTACATACACCAGCACAAACTTATAATACCCTTTTCACCTATGGTGGTGAAGGGTATAATGAACTTAAAATTTTCATAATCTTTAGATTTACGAGCGTCTTAGAGATTTTTATCGCATTTAGTTCGTTTTGATAGAAGAGTATATATGGGACCTATGGTCAAATGTGCACCGATTTCAACAAAATTTGGTAAATAGTTTTTTTCTAGCATAAGCAGTACCTGTTTCAAATTTCTTAAAAAAATGTTGATATATTTGGCCAATATAAATTCCGGGAATTGGGACCTATGGGAGGTACCATAGATAATGGACCGATTTTAACGAATTTTAATAGCCATGATCCCATTATCAAAAAAGTCATCTGTGCCAAATTTCATTAAATTCCTTTAGAATTCTGACCTGTACTTTGATTATATGGTTTACATGGGGGTCCAGCCAGCCGTCCAGACAGACAACATAATTCTTATTTATTTTAACTTGCAAATTAGATAAAATGGGAGTTTTCGACCTGTCTAGAATCAAGAATACTCCACCTGATTTTTAATCAAAAATTTTTCTATATAAATTTTTTTAACAAAAATTTGTTTATAGAAAGTTTTTTATAGAAAATTTTTTTCTTTAACATTTTTCTATAGAAAAGTTTTTTCAAAAAATAACAAAATAGTCGGGATGTAAATATTATTCAAAAAGAAGTGTATTTGCATTTGATCCCAAATCTGTTACATTTATTTATTAATGTAACAGACCAATTTATTGATAAAAAGCCAAAAAATGTTTGCGGAGAACCAAATTCCTCGACGCGTTTCGATGGAGGATTCAGGAGGATTTTTAATCCAAAATTTTTCTTTAATTTTTTTTACTTTCTATGGAACAATATTTATATAAAATAGAAAATATTTTTATAGAAAAATATTTTTGTCGAAAAATATTTTTATCAAAAATTTTTCTACAGAAAATTTTTTTATCAAAAATTTTTCTGTAGAAAAACATTTTTGTCGATAATTTTTCTATAGAAACATTATTTTATCGCAAATTTTTCTATAGAAAAATATTTTAATCGAAAATTTTTCTATAGAAAAATATTTTTATTGAAAACAGTTTTATGTATTTTTTTATAGACAATTTTTCTACAGAAAAATTTTTTATAGACATTTTTTCTATGGAAAATTTTGTAGTACAAATAAAAAATATTTTTATTGAAAATTTTCACAGAAAAATATCTTTATCGAAAAATTTTCTATAAAAAAGTGTTTGTATCGAAAATATCTAAAAATTTTAAATTGCTCAATATTAGAATTTATTTATATTTCGAAAAATATTGACAATTCGATTAGATTATTTCTGTGGCTTGGTGCTAAAAGAGCCAATGTCAAAAAAATCAGTTTCGAGAAAATTAAAATTGAAATTTTGGTATGATTTTGTTTTACATATACGAGTAGCTAAGTTAATTTCTTTCAAAGTTTCGCTCCTTAAATTTAGGTTAGACATGTATTATGTTCTAGTAAAGGACATGGTAAATGTCGACATTGACCCTTTTAGCACTAACAATTGTAGATGAGTATAGAGTGACATTGGCCCTTATATTTCTTGTGAAGCTGTTCTGGAATCAAATAAAAAGAGGAACCTAATGCAATGACTAACTCAAAACATCCTAAAACTGACATTGGCCCTTTTAGCACCAAGCCACAGAATTAATCCTAATTTTTTTTTTTGGTAAACATTACAAAAATAAATTTTTTGGTAGAAAATTTAAATACAAGCAAAAATTTATATTTATTATATATTTTTAAGAAATTTATATTTATAAAATGCCAAAAGCTTTTTTAATACTATATATATTTGCATAGAATTTACGTTATTTTCGAAAATCTAACATTAAGTTTTATTAAAATGCTAAATAACCATTTAAATATATACACACAAACACTATATGTCTGTATAAAATATATATATGTATATACAACAGTTAAGTCTTATATGTGTGTGTTAAATAATATAAGTCCTTAATGCAATTTAAAACATAATTACTCTTAATATTTAAAGAATATAAACGGTTTTTTTTTATATCACATCTAACACATACACCTTTTCAAACTTTAAGCTTCAATATATATAATATATATATGTAAAGAACATCCCTAAAAGCAGATAACCATACCAGCAGGACTCCAGTGAATAACAAGACTCTTTTGTCCTTAATTTTGTAGCAAAACCTAAATTTGTTTGTGTTAGATCTGTTTGTTTGCTTAAGATATTGCTAGAATGAAATGTTAAAAAAGTGAAATAGAAAACATTTAATCTTTTATTTAAATCTCAATTTGATTTGCATGTGCTTAATTTCTTCACCTTTTTTGTAGCTATTAATTTTTTTATGCCTGATTTAACCCCAAACGAAAGACCTTTTTTTTTGCATATCTTGCTAGGCCAAGGAGTCTAAGTCTAAATGTCTTAAAAATGTAAATTAGTAAATGTCAACACGTAGTGGTTAAGGTATAAACAAAACTTAGATTTTCCTTTTATAGAAAGTTTTTGAAAGACAGGAGTTCGGAAGAGATGATTTCTAAAGGATAAAGAAAAAAATATTTACATTTTAAAAAAATTCTAACTGAAATGTAGCAAAGAGAATTCAGAAAATAGAACTGAACTAGAACTGAACTAGAACTGAACTAGAACTGAACTAGAACTGAACTAGAACTGAACTAGAACTGAACTAGAACTGAACTAGAACTGAACTAGAACTGAACTAGAACTGAACTAGAACTGAACTAGAACTGAACTAGAACTGAACTAGAACTGAACTAGAACTGAACTAGAACTGAACTAGAACTGAACTAGAACTGAACTAGAACTGAACTAGAACTGAACTAGAACTGAACTAGAACTGAACTAGAACTGAACTAGAACTGAACTAGAACTGAACTAGAACTGAACTAGAACTGAACTAGAACTGAACTAGAACTGAACTAGAACTGAACTAGAACTGAACTAGAACTGAACTAGAACTGAACTAGAACTGAACTAGAACTGAACTAGAACTGAACTAGAACTGAACTAGAACTGAACTAGAACTGAACTAGAACTGAACTAGAACTGAACTAGAACTGAACTAGAACTGAACTAGAACTGAACTAGAACTGAACTAGAACTGAACTAGAACTGAACTAGAACTGAACTAGAACTGAACTAGAACTGAACTAGAACTGAACTAGAACTGAACTAGAACTGAACTAGAACTGAACTAGAACTGAACTAGAACTGAACTAGAACTGAACTAGAACTGAACTAGAACTGAACTAGAACTGAACTAGAACTGAACTAGAACTGAACTAGAACTGAACTAGAACTGAACTAGAACTGAACTAGAACTGAACTAGAACTGAACTAGAACTGAACTAGAACTGAACTAGAACTGAACTAGAACTGAACTAGAACTGAACTAGAACTGAACTAGAACTGAACTAGAACTGAACTAGAACTGAACTAGAACTGAACTAGAACTGAACTAGAACTGAACTAGAACTGAACTAGAACTGAACTAGAACTGAACTAGAACTGAACTAGAACTGAACTAGAACTGAACTAGAACTGAACTAGAACTGAACTAGAACTGAACTAGAACTGAACTAGAACTGAACTAGAACTGAACTAGAACTGAACTAGAACTGAACTAGAACTGAACTAGAACTGAACTAGAACTGAACTAGAACTGAACTAGAACTGAACTAGAACTGAACTAGAACTGAACTAGAACTGAACTAGAACTGAACTAGAACTGAACTAGAACTGAACTAGAACTGAACTAGAACTGAACTAGAACTGAACTAGAACTGAACTAGAACTGAACTAGAACTGAACTAGAACTGAACTAGAACTGAACTAGAACTGAACTAGAACTGAACTAGAACTGAACTAGAACTGAACTAGAACTGAACTAGAACTGAACTAGAACTGAACTAGAACTGAACTAGAACTGAACTAGAACTGAACTAGAACTGAACTAGAACTGAACTAGAACTGAACTAGAACTGAACTAGAACTGAACTAGAACTAAACTAGAACTGAACTAGAACTGAAGTAGAACTGAAGTAGAACTGAAGTAGAACTGAACTAGAACTGAACTAGAACTGAAGTAGAACTGAACTAGAACTGAACTAGAACTGAACTAGAACTGAACTAGAACTGAACTAGAACTGAACAAGAACTGAACTAGAACTGAACTAGAACTGAACTAGAACTGAACTAGAACTGAACTAGAACTGAACTAGAACTGAACTAGAACTGAACTAGAACTGAACTAGAACTGAACTAGAACTGAACTTGAACTGAACTAGAACTGAACTAGAACTGAACTAGAACTGAACTAGAACTGAACTAGAACTGAACTAGAACTGAACTAGAACTGAACTAGAACTGAACTAGAACTGAACTAGAACTGAACTAGAACTGAACTAGAACTGAACTAGAACTGAACTAGAACTGAACTAAAACTGAACTAGAACTGAACTAGAACTGAAGTAATATATTTTAAATGTTTTTAACCTATGACCTTATTTTAAATTAAATAAAATTTTATTTGAATTTTCTTCAAGGCTTTTTTATGCATTGGAATATTTTTTTTTTTGCTTTCTTTAAGAAAAACTGTCTACTTGATTATCATTTTATGAATCAGCCTTAATTTGCATTTTCATTTATTTTCTTACTCTTTCTCTTAGATTAAGATTTTCATCGTATTTTTTTAGTTTTATGTCTGGGGAATTTTTTGGTTGTATAATTTTAAATATCATCAAAAGACCTTAACAGTTATTTGCTGAAATTTACACTGAAAATTTCTTAGGAATTTAACTTTAACTTTATTGCTGATATTAAATATTTAGCTACAGTCTCCAGGGTTTTCTTTTGATATTCCGTGTCATAGAAATGAAAAATCACCCTAAAGATTTTGTGCTAGATAAATGTTGGGCAAGAATTCCAAGGTGATTTGCAGAGAAAAATAATATATAAGAAGATTTTTTTTTTTGCCTACATTTAAAATAGGTTGTTTAACTTTGGGCAACATTTTCACAAATTCAAGGCTTAACAGTGTCATCACTTGAATAAATAAAAAATTTTGTGGGTAATTTTTTGTTTCTTAAATACTATAATTTTTTCTTAGAAAATGATATTATTTTTGTTATATCGCTTAAAAAAATTAGGCTGTAGACTTATAGCTTGAAGAAAAAACAAGTATAAGTGTTACATTCGGCTGTAGTAGCCATATCTGTCACAGTTTATAATTTAATAGCTTTTAACTGGCATTTGTGCCATTTAAGTGGTTTCCGGGAGCGGTTTTTATATGGAAGCTATGGTTAAATATGCACCGATTTCTATAAAATTTGACATACTTACCAAAAGTTGCATAAAACTTCTGTGTTCTAAATATACTTCTCATAGATGTTACAATGTTATTCAATTTATCAGCATAAATGTGATGCCCGGGGCAGGGTTATATGGGGGCTCTATCTAAATATGAAGCGATTTCGCTCATTTCCAATACACAACTTTCTCAAGCTATCGAAAATATTTTTATAAAACTTTGATCCTCTAGCTCTTTTCGCTCAGGCGCTATTGGGCTTTAATATGATGGACAGACGGATATAAACCCCCTTTTCATTTTGTATTTTTGTGTTTCCGTAAGTTTTTTATATGGGAGCTAAGGTCAAATGGTGACCGATTGTGACAAAATTTTGCACACTGGCTGAAATTATACTTAAGACTTCCTTGTGCTAAATTTAGTGGCCAAAGCTTTTACAGTTTAGTGTGATTTAAGTATATTTTATGTGGAATTTAGGCTGTTTGCGTAAGTTTTTTGTATGGAAGCTATGATTAAATGTGAACCGATTTCGATGAAATTTTATATACTGCCTACGGCTTATGTAAAACTTTTACATACCAAATTTTATCATCATAGCTGTTATAATTTGTCAGGACCTGGGCGACCGAGCCTTGCTCGGTGCTTTATATAAGCATTTTGAGGTGAATTTTAAAGTTTTTATATATTTTATTTTATAAAGTACTAACCAATTAAAACAAAATTTAGAGAAAGTACGGTACACAAATATCCAATTAATTTTGAATCATTTTATTTATTTTGTCCAATCAACACATGATGAAATGCATAGTTTAATATAAATAATTTTGAAAATTGGTCATACCGACTTAGAAACCTCCATCGACTCATAGCTTGATAAAATGCACACTTTACGATTTAATTCATTTTGAGTATTTTTCAGAGGCGCCACCTATCGAAAATTGTTGATACCAACAAAGAAACCTTCGTCGACTCATGTGCAACAACTTTGCTCAAGATCATTGCATAATCAAATGTACAGCTTACGGTTTAATTCACTATGAGTAATTTTCAGTGGCGCCACCTATCGAAAATTGTTCATAGCAACTAAAAAAACGTTCGTCGTCTCATGCGTAACAACTTTGCTAAAGATCATAGCATGATCAAATGCACAGTTTACAATTTAATTCAATTTGAGTAATTTTCACTGGCGCCACCTGTGGGAAATTATTCAAACCAATTAAAAAACCTTCACCGGCTCATTTGAAACAACTTCGCTTAGGACCATATTCAACTTCGCTAAAGATCATATACAACATCGCTAAAGATACAAATGCACAGTTTACGATTAAATTCATTTTGAGTAATTTTCAGTGGCGCCAGCTGTCGGATAGTGATATCAACTTAAAAACCTTTGTCGTCTCATGCGCAACAACTTCATGCATGAGCATAATATGGTTAAATGCATACTTTGCTATTCTATTAAGGACATTCAGACAGAAAAACATTAATTTGCTTAAAAGTTATAACTTTACCAATTTGTCCCCTTTTATCCCCTAATTTCTAAAAAGTTTCATATGCATATTTGGTACTTGGTACCAATTGAATTCAGCACTTTTTATAAAAACTCAGTTAACATATTGTTCCTATTCATATTAATTCGTGAGGTGTTGAGTTATCATTTTAAACCTTTTTTTATCCATTTTTGACCCAGAAATCAAAAAAGTACCAAGCACGTATGCAATATGTTTCTCACATTTATTGATTGCATTACAAAATTTTTTTCTATATTGTTTGGTTCAAAAGATAAGAGTAGTCTAAAAATGGTACAAAAAAACTATTTTCACCCTCTTTTACCCCCTATCGGGCATATATTGAAAAAAGTACCAAACACCTGTCCGCTTATTTTAACAACTATTCAAAACATAATTTAAATTTTGTTTCTATGCCTTTTACTTTAGTAGATATAGCATTTTCGATTTTTCCCCTTTTTACCCGTTTTTACAAAATTTATCAAAATCGTTGTGTCCGTTTTCGTGATAGCCATTGTTTATATATATATATATATATATATATATATATATATATATATATATATATATATATATATATATATATATATATATATATATATATATATATATATACATATACATATACATATACACCTACAATTATTGCTCGTTTTAGAATATAAGATTTATTAGCAAATAAGCAATTAGCTTGGGCGAGGTTATACGGGAGCTATGGTCAAATGTGATCCGATTTTATGGAAGTTACTAACGGAATGACAATCTCAATATACCCTTCATTATTTTTTAAGGTTGGTATAAAAATAGTTTGCTTAATAGTTTTTTGTCTAGGCTCAAATATGACATTTTTCGTAACAAGGAATATTAACCCTTATGTGTGTGGCAAAAAAAAAACACCTTTAAGAGAATGGCAAGGTACCCGGGTACCTATATGGAAAAATTATTGTAAACAAACATTTTTGGAGAAAATAAATGAGTGATCTCGGAAAATAACTCTGAGAGTTATAATGCACGTTCATTTATAGTAAATAGTAAATCTCAAGGTGAATTCAACGTGGCGGTTGTAAGGATACAAGTCATGGCGAATATATATGTATACCATAAATTTGTATTAAGTAAATTAAGTTTCGTACTACAGGAAGATGTAGCCTCCAATTTTTCTACATTTGACTCCAATAATCCAAATACATGATATATAAACTTAAAATCGGTTGAAGACTTTTCTAATTATCAAAGGTTTCATAAAATATCCTATGTCCTTGAGACTCTCTTGAGCATATGCTATAAAAAAATTATTATTTTTAAAAAAGTTTAAAAAGTTTGACTAGTTTTACTTTTTTAAGGCTTTAGGATATTTAAATACCCATTTTTGATGCAATGGGCTAACGATATGTCACTTTTGCACAGGACGAAAAAAAGTATTTTGTTCATACCGTTTTAAAAACTCCTTTTTTGGTTTTTTAAAATAGATGGTTAAACGAACTCGAAAAAAGTAAAAAAAAGTTCCCGTTATAGTTAGAACCCCCTACAGATTACCACAAAGAAAGAACTAGAGCAATATCTTTAACGGCTTAGTCGTACCTGCGACTTAAAATCAAAGGATTTCGACAAAAACATAATTTTTCACCAAAGTTATAAAAAAGCACGTAAATTGTTATATATTAGCAGTTTTTATAAGCAGAACTGAAATTTTGATTGTTACAACGAATAAAAATATATATTTTAGAATATTGGTTGAAATTGGCTGTCACTAGCCCTTTTATAACCAGGGTCAAGAATAAAGTTAAAAAAAAAAAAAAAATCGAAACTATGTATAAAACAAAGAAAATAGTGTAAATCTTGTTTTTACATAAATATTTATATATAAAATATTTATAACTAATCTGTCTAATTTTGCTTTAGTTATCTGTCAATAAAATTTTACTTTTTATTACAGTTTTTTCATATATAATGTATGAAGGTACCCGGGTACCTTGCCGTACGGTTACGTATATAAGATATAAATTGGACCACATGGCCTATACTTAAAAGCTTAAAAGTAATAATAATTTAAACTATTTCAATAGTTAGGAGTTCTCAAGAAGTTTGAGGTTTGTGAACCATCTGTTTCCATTAAAAATGTAAAGATGAAAGTGCTAAAGGTACCGGGGTACCTTGGTATACACATAAGGGTTAAAACGGTCTCGACTCGCTGGGTAAGGTTTCAAATTTCCTGAATTTTGGACTTTTACTCGTCAACAGTCCTTTGGGTTCATTACGAAGTTTTCTTTTCATAATATCCCACAAATTTCCCATCGGAATAAGGTCTGGACTAGAAGATGGCCAATCCATGACCTCGATTCAATATTCTTCAAGCAACTTTTTATTTTTTTTTTTGCAATATGGGAAGAAGCACCATCCTGTTAAGATATGTAGTCCCCGCAGTCTGATAATTTCGATATCGATAGTATCAGATTTTCCTCTAGAGTTTTTAAATATGTGTCTGCAATTACGATTCCAAATATAAAATGAAGATGACCGACACCTTTTTACTACAGATATCCCTATACCCTAACGTTATCTGGAATCTTAACTGTACTCTTTAAGCAGCCTTTGTTGTATGTGCTATTATGTATTAGCCTTTTTCTTGAATCACCAACACTTACATAAAACTTGGTTTCCTCGCTAAAGATAATGTTGTCCCATTGCCGTTATACCCAAGAGCGTCTCTCTTAAGTCCATAATAAGCGTTTTTCATTTGATGCGCTGTAAGCAATGACTTTTCCTTGGCCTATCAAAATTACATAAATTATCAAGTAATAACTGGTGTATGAATTAATAGTGGTTAGGGCTCGTATACTATGGAAAATTTTCATAAAAATATATTTGTAAATAATTTTTTAATCTAAAATCTACTTATATCAATGCACATAAAACAAAAATTTAATATGAAGGAGTCAAATCAAAAATCTTCGAACACATACTGAACCACACCATCTTCAATTTTCTTGAAATTTGGTATTTACGTTCTCCTAGCTCATACAATTTTTAAAGTTTCTAAAAGTTTTAAATGTCGCTTTGATTCAGATTTTATGGCGGTTCAAAGATCTTTTCGTTAAAGAGATCTCATAAAAACCAGCCCCAAAATTTACCTATAAATTCAATAAAACTATACTATTTTCACTTAACTGACACTTGCTTCAACATTTAATCTTTTAAATAATCCTTGGGGATTTAATTAAATTTTGCTAAACACATAAAGTCTTAAAATTTGAATAACCTTGTTAGATACATTGAAAATAATACTTTAATTTTTCTAAAGAAGGATATTAAAAATTATGTTCCAAAATTTCTGTATGGTTAATTTTCGATTTCCCCCTTTTAAGAGGACAAATTTCCACTTCTTACGACTAAGAAAAAAATTTTATAGGGAAAGCATATCTCTTAAGGCAGACAGCAAAAACATCCGTATGTGTGGGTATGCATATTAATGAGTTTTCTTAAGATTAGGCAAATTCACCTTGAAAATGTTTAAACAATTTGAGACACTTAAATAATTTCTAAACGTTATAAGCTGAAAGCTTAATGCCTTAGTGTGCCCTTTAAATGTTATGGGGGCAAAACGTGATTTTATGTCGTTGACATATCGTGAGAAAATTGATTTATGAGGCTTTCGAAATTAATTTGTTTAAACAAGAAATTTGATTTTCGAAAATATCTGTTATAAGCATGAACAGCTTTAATTTTAATATTTTATGTAATAAATTAAAATTTTTTAATAACATAAGCTAATTCTTTTAACATGCTTTTTTAATATCTAGTGACAGTTAGTTATTAAAAATTCAAAACCTCAAACTTGTTTTGCTTTCAAAATATTCTAAAAGTTATGTTACCTAAAAATATGCTATACTCTTTTTCTAACTAACCCTTCTCTTTGGCCTGTCAAAAGTTTGATGGTATAAAAAGAGGATATAAATACATAAATTTTTTGTGTTTGAAAAAAAAAACACATAATTTATCTAGTTCAAATTTTATTATTTATTAAAAATTAATGTTAATCCGTCATTGTATGTAAAGATTTAGCAAATTAACACTTATACATATACAAGCTAGAAAAATATATGTGAAAGCTTAACCCTTATGTGTATACCAAGGTACCCCGGTACCTTTAGCACTTTCATCTTAACTTTTTTAATGGAAACAGATGGTTCACAAACCTCAAACTTCTTGAGAACTCCTAACTATTGAAATAGTTTAAATTATTATTACTTTTAAGCTAAAAGATTATATTGTATAGGCGCTGTGGTCCAATTTATATCTTATATACGTAACCGTACGGCAAGGTACCCGGGTACCTTCATACATTATATATGAATAAACTGTAATAAAAAGTAAAATTTTATTGACAGATAACTAAAGCAAAATTAGACAGATTAGTTATAAATATTTTATATATGAATATTTATGTAGAAACAAGATTTACACGATTTTCTTTGTTTTATACATAGTTTCGATTTTTTTTTTAATTTTATTCTTGACCCTGGTTATTAAAGGGCTAGTGACATCCAATTTCAACCAATATTCTAAAATATATATTTTTATCCGTTGTAACAATCATAATTTCAGTTCTGCTTATAAAAACTGCTAATATATAACAATTTACGTGCTTTTTTATAACTTTGGTGAAAAATTATGTTTTTGTCGAAATCCTTTGATTTAAAGTCGCAGGTACGACTAAGCCGTTAAAGATATTGCTCTAGTTCTTTCTTTGTGGTAATCTGTAGGGGGTCTAACTATAACGGGAACTTTTTTTACTTTTTTTCGATTTCGTTTAACAATCTATTTTAAAAAACCAAAAAAGGAGTTTTTAAAACGGTATGAACAAAGTACTTTTTTTCGTCCTGTGCAAAAGTGACATATCGTTAGCCCATTGCATCAGAAATGAGTATTTAAATATCCTATAGCCTTAAAAAAGTAAAACTAGTCAAACTTTTTAAAGTTTTTTAAAAATAATAATTTTTTTATAGCATATGCTCAGGAGAGTCTTCAAGGACATAGGACATTTTATAAAACCTTTGATAATTAGAAAAGTCTTCAACCGATTTTAAGGTTATATATCATGTATTTGGATTATTGGAGTCAAATGTAGAAAAATTGGAGGCTACATCTTCCTGTAGTACGAAACTTAATTTACTTAATACAAATTTATGGTATACATATATATTCGCCATGACTTGTATCCTTACAACCGCCACGTTGAATTCACCTTGAGATTTACTATTTACTATAAATGAACGTGCATAGTAACTCTCAGAGTTATTTTCCGAGATCACTCATTTATTTTCTCTAAAAATGTTTGTTTACAATAATTTTTCCATATAGGTACCCGGGTACCTTGCAATTCTCTTAAAGGTGTTTTTTTTTGCTATACACATAAGGGTTAATAAACAAAGGTGGCGTAATACAACTTAACTATAAAAATTGTTGACTGTACGAATTAATAGTGGTCACACCATTTGAGTTTAAAATAATGAACTTTTGTTTTTGTTTGTTTTTTAAAAAGTTCTTTTTTTAGTATGAAGCTTTTTTAATGTATATCTAAAAAGAGTGAAATGATCTTCAAGAGAAATATAATTTTTTTTGTGCGGTCATTATAGTTCCGTAAATATACACATTTTAATAGCACATTTGTGAAAAAATGCTCTGTGTACGAATTTATAGTGGTTAGAGCTCGTAAAACTTTTCAAGAAAAAAAAAAAAAAAAAATACAAAATTAAACAAAATAGACAATGAAAATTTCAAGTGTATTTTTTGCACACACAATTTTTGTAACAACTGCAATTTGCCAAATTTCGAGACAATCGGTCCACATTTGACCCTAGCTCTCATATAAGTCCACATGACGGAAACAGCTTTAATATATAAGTTTATTTTTGAAAAAATGTTTGTATGATGGCAAAATTTAGCAAATATTTGTCTTTATAAAGGAAAAATTACACCTTTGAACTTAGTGGTGAAGGGTATCGTATGATCGGGCTTGACCGACTATAACACTTTTACTTGTTTATATTTAATGTTGTTTCTCATACTTTCCGTGTAGTAGTAAAATCGTGTGACAGAAGTGAGACAATTATTGCCGCTTACTAGTTTTGCGCCAATTCGCGAAAATTTGATTGGGACAAATTATTTATTGTACAATGATTTAGCACAATAAAAATTGTACAAAATTGGTACTTTGCGTCAATCATCTGATCCTAACTTATTATAACAACTCGAATGATGTTTTCTCCTGGGATAAGTTGGCAATTGATGAAAAACTTAAGGATGTAAGTAGGAAATACAATTTTAATGAACTTAAAGTGGAAACAGACGAAATCCGGTGTCTACTTTTCATCTCTCCGATGTAGACAATAGTTGATCTAATTATACATATATATATATATATATATATATATATATATATATATATATATATATATATATACATATATATATATATATGTATATATATATATATATATATATATATGTATATATATATATATATATATATATATATATATATATATATGTATATATATATATATATATATGTAAATATATATATATATATATATATATGGCTATCTCGAAAACGGTTCTAACGATTTTGATAAAATTTGGACTGTGGGTATCTTTTTTGATGTATAGGTCGAAGAAGAAGGAACTTTTGGAACTTTTGTCTCTATGAGGGTAAAAACGGGTAAAAAGGGGAAAAATCGAAAACGCTATATCTTCTAAAGTAATAGGTATAAAAACAAAATTAAAATTACGTTTTAAACAGCTATGAAAATAAGTGGACAGGTGTTTGGTACTTTTTTGAAACTATATCCGATAGGGGGTAAAAAAGGGTGAAAATAGTTTTTTGGCACCTTTTTAACCAACTCTTATATTTTAAACTAAAGAATATAGAAAGAAACTTGGTACTGCAATCAATAGATGTAAAAGAAACATGAAACACGTATTTGGTACTTTTTTGAAAGAGGGAAAATTAGTATTATTTTAAACAAATGAATTTTTGTCTGTATCTATGTTCTTTATAGAATAGTAAACTGTGAATTTTATCATGTTATGCTCTTTAGAGAAGATGTTGCGGCGAAGGTTTTTAAGTTGAAAAGACTAATTTCCGACAGATGGCGCCACTGAAAATTACTAAAAATTAATTAAATCGTAAGCTGTACATTTGGTCATGCTATGATATTTAGCAAAGTTATAGCGCATGAGCCGACGAAGGCTTTTTAGTTGGTATGAATAATTTCCGACAGGTGGCGCTACAGAAACTTACTCAAAGTCAATTAAAGTTGTTGCACATGAGCCGACGAAGGTTTCTTACTTGGTATGAAGAAATTTCGACAGGTAACGCCACTGAAATTTACTCAAAGTCAATTTAATCGTATGCTGTACATTTAATCATGCTATAATCTTCAGCAAAGTTGTTACGGATAAGCCGAAGAAGGTTTATGAATTGGAATGAGCAAAGTCCGACAGGTGGCGCCACATAAAATTACTCAAAGTGAATTAAATCGTAAACTGTGCATTTGATCATGTTATAATCATAAGCAAAGTTGTTACGAATAAGCAGACAAACGTTTCTTATGTGGTATGAACAACTTCAGGTGGCGCCACTGCAAACTACTCAAAATGAATTAAATCGTAAACTGTGCATTTGATCAGACTATAATCTTTAGCAATGTTATTGCTCAAAATGAGTTAAACTGTAAACTATGCAAACTATGTGTTGGTCGGACAAAATAAATCAAATAATACAAAATTAACTGAATATTTGTACAATGTCTTTCCTCTAAATTTATTTTAGCACTTTATAATATAAAATATATAAAAACTTTAAAATTTTCCTCAAAATGCTTATCATAAAGCTCCGAGCAAGGCTCGGTCAACCAGGTACTCTTGATTAAAGTTGATCATGACCAAAAGCTAATCTTGACAAGGGCTTGATTGAATACAAATCTATATAGAACTTCAAACAAATACATTTTTCTTTGAATCGTCAGTTAACCCTTTTCGTTTTTTCTAACTAAACATTTTTTAAACCTAATCCCCAATCTTTGTTCTTGCAATCCCATAATTGCTCTCTGCCATAATTCCCTTCATGTAAATAAGGAACAAAAACCAATTTAATTGGTTTCAAAATGGCCAAAACAATAACCAGAATAAATAAAATATTTTTATAATTCATCAATTTTCATTCATTTTATCTAAAGATAATAAAAGAAATATTTTATTATATTCCCAGCAAAATAGGATTCAGTTTCTAGTGAAAATACTATTAAGAAGAAAGGACAATAAACTAGCAAATCCTTTAGAGTTTAAAGAAGAAAAAAGAAAAATAAATTTGAATAAATATAAAAGAAAACATTAACAATATTCTTCTATGTTATATATGTAAGTATAAATAGAAAAATATTTTTTTCTTCTTGTCCTTTCATTATTATCTTTAGAAATATTATGAATATAAAGATATTAAATTTATGCACAATTTACCTTTTAAGGGCAACAACAAAAATAACAAAAACATTTTTGTTCAATAGTAAAAACTGATGAACCCTAGACTAAAGAGAAAATATTAAGGCCATAACCTGGCTAAGCAAGGATGATGGGTTATATTGTATTTGTTAACGTTTAAGGATACATTTTGTACATACATACAAACATACATATAGATTGATTCATGTTAACATACAATTTCCATAAATAAATACATATAAATATATTTGTTAAAGATGTCTGTGTGTTCAAATTATCCTTTGAAGTAAATGGTTTTAGTTTCTTTTTTTTTGTTATTAAAAAATTTTGTAGCAATTTTTGTTTTCTTGTTTAACTTTATTATTTATCATAAATACTTCCGATAAGATTTAAAATAACAATAGCTTGTGTTCGTTTTTTTGACTTAATCTTTTTTTTAGTTTTTACCCAATTTCTGCTTTTGTGTTGTTAGAGTAATAAGATTAGTACAATAATTTGCTAAAGTTTAGATAATGGAGAATTATAATGTTATTTTTATTTGATTATAAGTAAAAATATAAGCTATAGTTGTCTATGGTATAGTCTCATGTAAATATAGTTGACTGGACTATAATAAAATTGACAAGAGGTAGCCTAGTGTAATAGTCCACTAGGCAACAGGATTGAAATTTAGTCACCTAGACCATTATGTACTAAACTACTCTAGGCAACTGGACTATTGTATAGTCGAATTTAGTATAATACTGTTAACCGGATTATAATAATTAATTATTAATTATAAAAATAATGGAATATTAAAGAAAACTAACACAGCTTTATTTCAAATAGTCAAAAGCCAAAATCCATAAAGTAGTTTTGGAGTTATTCCATTTTCCCCCCGAAAATCCATGTTCCTGAAAACGCGCCTTAGGATATGCAACAACATTTATGTTTTTGAATAAAGAAATTCCAAAGTTAGATATATGTATATCATTTAATCGCTTGTTATTAAATAATTCAGTTTTGCTAAAATTAAATCGAATTTACTTAGTATTTTTCATGTTAGAAAATGATATATTTTTCTCAGGTCGAATTCAAAAATCATTTTTTAATTTTTTGAAAATTTTGACAATTTTTGGTCATAATTTCAGTAGATCCTTGGTAAATTTTACTTTTGTTCAATTTGAATAAAAACACTAATGAGTAATGATGAAATTCGACACACACCTATTGGTTGACCCAAGAAAGAGATTTACTAATTTTGGTTGAAATCCGTCTACACTTAAATTTAATTTGATTAAAAAGTTACGCCTAAACGATGGCAACACATTTTGTCTAAATTATGCCTAACAATTTATGCAACTTTTTCAGAAATTTTTGAACTTTGTTCTACGAACGGTAAATTTCTGGGCTTATTTTTTCTCTCCATCTGAAGCTATAAATAGTAAATTTTTGAAAAATTTGCTATAAAAAGTAAATTTTTGAAAAATTTCCTACAAAAAGTAAATTTTTGAAAAATTTCCTATAAAAGGTAAATTTTTGAAAAAATTTCCTATAGAAAGTAAATTTTTGAAAAATTTCCTATAAAAAGTAATTTTTTGAAAAATTTCCTAAAAAAAGTAAATTTTTAGAAAATTTCCTATAAAAAGTAAATTTTTGAAAAATTTCCTTTAAAAAGTAAATTTTTTAAAAATTTCCTTTAAAAAGTAAATTTTTGAAAAATTTCCTATAAAAAGTAAATTTTTACAAAATTTCCTATAAAAAGTAAATTTTTGAAAAAATTTCCTAAAGAAAGTAAATTTTTGAAAAATTTCCTATAAAAATAAAATTTTTGAAAAATTTCCTGTAAAAAGTAAATTTTTGAATAATTTCCTATAAAAAGTAAATTTTTGAAAAATTTCCTAAAAAAAAGTAAAATTTTTGAAAAATTTCTTAAAAAATAAATAAATTTTTGAAAAATTTCTGAAAAATTTCCTAAAAAAAAGTAATTTTTTGAAAAATCTCCTAAAAAAAAGTAAAATTTTTGGAAAATTTCCTAAAAAAAAGTAACATTTTTGAAAAATTTCCTATAAAAAGTAAATTTTTGAAAAATTTCCTATAGAAAGTAAATTTTTGAAAAATTTCCTATAAAAGGTAAATCTTTGAAAAATTTCCTATAAAAAGTAAATTTTTGAAAAATTTCCCATAAAAAGTAAATTTTTGAAAAATTTCCTAAAAAAAGTAATTTTTTGAAAAATCTCCTAAAAAAAATAAAATTTAAAAAAAAGTAACATTTTTGAAAAATTTCTTAAAAAAAAGTAAATTTTTGAAATATTTCCTATAAAAAGTAAATTTTTGAAAAATTTCCTATGAAAGGTAAATTTTTGAAAAATTTGCTATAAAAAGTAAATTTTTGAAAATTTTCCTATAAAAAGTAAATTTTTGAAAAATTTCCTATAAAAGGTAAATCTTTGAAAATTTTCCTATAAAAAGTAAATTTTTGAAAAATTTCCTATAAAAAGTAAATTTTTGAAAAATTTCCTAAAAAAAGTAAATTTTTGAAAAATTTCCTATAAAAAGTAAATTTTTAGAAAATTTCCTAAAAAAAGTAATTTTTTTAAAAAATTTTCTATAAAAAGTAAATTTTTGAAAAATTTCCTATAAAAAGTAAATTTTTGAAAAATTTCCTATAAAAAGTAAATTTTTGAAAAATTTCCTATAAAAAGTAAATTTTTGCAAAATTTCCTATAAAAAGTAAATTTTTGAAAAATTTTCTATAAAAAGTAAATTTTTGAAAAATTTCCTATAAAAAATAAATTTTTGAAAAATTTCCCATAAAAGGTAAATTTTTGAAAAAATTTCCTATAGAAAGTAAATTTTTGAAAAATTTCCTATAAAAAGTAATTTTTTGAAAAATTTCCTAAAAAAAGTAAATTTTTAGAAAATTTCCTATAAAAAGTAAATTTTTGAAAAATTTCCTATAAAACGTAAATTTTTGAAAAATTTCCTATAAAAAGTAAATTTTTGAAAAATTTCCTATAAAAAGTAAATTTTTGAAAAATTTCCTATAAAAAGTAAATTTTTGAAAAATTTCCTATAAAATGTAAATTTTTGAAAAATTTCCTATAAAACGTAAATTTTTGAAAAATTTCCTATAAAAAGTAAATTTTTGAAAAATTTCCTATAAAAAGTAAATTTTTGAAAAATTTCCTATAAAAAGTAAATTTTTGAAAAATTTCCTATAAAAAGTAAATTTTTGAAAAATTTCCTATAAAAAGTAAATTTTTGAAAAATTTCTTAAAAAATAAATAAATTTTTGAAAAATTTCTGAAAAATTTCCTAAAAAAAAGTAATTTTTTGAAAAATCTCCTAAAAAAAAGTAAAATTTTTGGAAAATTTCCTAAAAAAAAGTAACATTTTTGAAAAATTTGCTATAAAAAGTAAATTTTTGAAAATTTTCCTATAAAAAGTAAATTTTTGAAAAATTTCCTATAAAAGGTAAATTTTTGAAAAATTTCCTATAAAAGGTAAATCTTTGAAAATTTTCCTATAAAAAGTAAATTTTTGAAAAATTTCCTATAAAAAGTAAATTTTTGAAAAATTTCCTATAAAAAGTAAATTTTTGAAAAATTTCCTATAAAAAGTAAATTTTTGAAAAATTTCCTATAAAAAGTAAATTTTTAGAAAATTTCCTAAAAAAAGTAATTTTTTTAAAAAATTTTCTATAAAAAGTAAATTTTTGAAAAATTTCCTATAAAAAGTAAATTTTTGAAAAATTTCCTATAAAAAGTAAATTTTTGAAAAATTTCCCATAAAAAGTAATTTTTTGAAAAATTTCCTAAAAAAAGTAAATTTTTAGAAAATTTCCTATAAAAGGTAAATTTTTGAAAAAATTTCCTATAGAAAGTAAATTTTTGAAAAATTTCCTATACAAAGTAATTTTTTGAAAAATTTCCTAAAAAAAAGTAAATTTTTAGAAAATTTCCTATAAAAAGTAAATTTTTGAAAAATTTCCTATAAAAATAAAATTTTTGAAAAATTTCCTATAAAAAGTAAATTTTTGAAAAATTTCCTATAAAAAGTAAATTTTTGAAAAATTTCCTATAAAAAGAAAATTTTTGAAAAATTTCCTATAAAAAGAAAATTTTTGAAAAATTTCCTATAAAAAGAAAATTTTTGAAAAATTTCCTATAAAAAGTAAATTTTTTAAAAATTTCCTATAAAAAGTAAATTTTTGAAAAATTTCCTATAAAAAATAATTTTTGAAAAATTTCCTATAAAAAATAAATTTTTGAAAAATTTCCTATAAAAAGTAAATTTTTGAAAAATTTCCTATAAAAAGTAAATTTTTGAAAAATTTTCTATAAAAAGTCAATTTTTGAAAAATTTCCTATAAAAAGTAAATTTTTGCAAAATTTCCTATAAAAAGTAAATTTTTAAAAATTTTCCTGTAAAAAGTAAATATTTGAAAATTTCCTATAAAAAGTAAATTTTTGAAAAATTTCCTATAAAAAATAAATTGTGGAATAACAAGTAAATTTTTGAAAAATTTCCTATAAAAAGTAAATTTTTGAAAAATTTCCTAAAAAGGGTAAATTTTTGAAAAATTTCCTATAGAAAAGTAAATTTTTGAAAAATTTCCTGTAAGAAGTAAATTTTTGAAAAATTTTCTATAAAAAGTAAATTTTTGAAAAAATTTCCTAGAAAATGAATTTGAAAAATTTCCTATTAAAAGTAAATTTTTGAAAAATTTCCTATTAAAAGTAAATTTTTGAAAAATTTCTTCAAAAAAGTAAATTTTTACATAGAAAATTTTTATTAAAAAAATGTTATATTGAAAAAGTTTTTGTCAACAAAATTTTATATAGAAAATTTTTAGTGTTGTTTTAAAGATAGAAACATTTATTGGATGACCCTGTTATATAGTCGAATCTATTTTACACGTCTCACTTAAGACTAAAGATGTTCTACAATTTTAAACAAGATTAAACTTTTAATATTCCTCAGAGACCTTAATACAAAATAAATATTGTAATAAAACAAATTTAATCTATAGATTATTTTCTAAACTTATATATCCTTTTTGCAAATAAAATCGATTGCCAAACGTTCTATGTGTTCGGTTTTTGCTGGATTTTTGCAATATAAGTTTTGGTTTTCCCTAAATAATCGAATTTGTTCGTTTTCAATATGAATATGTTTTACTTGTGGTTGTTTTATTTCAATTTATATTTTGCAGAATTAACAATTGAAAAAGGAAAACTATTTGAAAACATGTGTACTATATGGTAAAGAGTTGTTGTAGTTGTTCTTCTTGTTGTAGTAGTTGTTATTCAATTGTAGTTATTGTTAAACTACAAGTAAATGAAAAACAATAAATGAAATTAACATTTGAACACTTAACGTACATTTACCCAGTAAGAAAAAAGGTTTATTCTCAAATTGAGGATAATTTGAAAATAAATCTTTTTTCAAAGGTCAAACGTTTGATACTGATTTGATACTGATTTAAGAATAATAGCGTTCTCAACAAAAAGGGGACTTTATTCTCAAATTGAGAAATGCCTTTATTCTCAAATCATTATCAAACCTCATTCTCAAAGGTTTTTCAAATGTGGATATCATCTACATGTGGAACATAAATAAAATGGCGTTGTATTTTTGATCTTTTTGTTTTGCTTCAAATATATTTTTTTGTTATTGTTAGGTAAAAAAAAAATTTAACAAACAAAGAAAATTTACGTATGCATATGAATATTACTGGATTTTTAATCTTGACATTTTTTAAGCAAGGTTTTATGGTCAAATATGGATCAATTTTAAAAAATCCGAAAGAAACAACGAATTTCTTTGAAATGCACTGCCATTCCATTAAAATATCTTAAACATTATTTTTTAAACATAAATTATTTTTTTTTAATGTTTGAAAAAAGTTTGAAATAAGGTTTGATATCAAATTTATATAACACCATTTTTCAAATTATTCTCAAATCATCTTAGGGTTTGATAATGATTTGAGAATAACCTTTATTCTCAATTTGAGAAACTATCATTTTTCAAACGTTTATTCTCAAATGAACCCTCATTTGAAAATGAATGTGAATCTCAAACATCTGTTCAGGTTTGAATAAAGTTTGAAAAAAACGTTTGATATCAAATGTAAAAGTCATCATATTTCAAACGTTTGACACTGTTCTTACTGGGTATGTATGTATGTTTGTGTGTATGGGTTTTTAAGAGTTGGTTGTTTCCTGTTTGGTTTCTAATATGTTTTAAGAATATGTGTTTGTAAATTTTCTTATATACAAATGCAAAATGTATAAAATGGATTAAGTGGCAAAGTATTAAGTGGTTTTTCTTTAGAAAAGAATGAAGAGTTTAATGTCATAATATTTTGAATGGGATTTTGGTGTTTTTAAATAAATTTTTGTGGTATTTGTTGTCAGATCCATATTAAGAAAAATAAGAATAATGTCATGTTAGATAATATATAATTAGGATTAAAGCCATATAGGATACTTCAGTCAAATAGAAGAATAGTAAAGTCAAAATTAAGTTAAGTCTCACTATCGTCTAGTGGAGCTGTAGTAAAATCTAACATAAGACAAGTTGGAATAAAGGTTTAGTTGTGAGATTTACTTGAAACGTTATGTAAGTGTAGAGTATGTTCGTTTACGTCAATATAAATATCATTGAGATCATTTAGATCTCTAATGAAAGACAAGCCCAGATTTAGTTCACTTCTGTAATCCACAAAAGTGCAAGTGCAAAAAAAAAGTTGTCTTCCCTTCGATTTTCTGCAAAAATCACATGTCCCAACATGTTCAAATTTGCAAAACAATAACATTATTGTGATGATCATATTAAGATGGTACCATCTTATGGTTGTTTTTATTGATTACGACAATCAATATTTTGATAAAGATCAAGTATAATATAGTAGAAAATTATAATTTTTAGAATACAAAATTATAATATTTATGACAAAATATTTAAATTTACAACCATAAATTGATAAGAAACTTTCGAAAAATTACTTCTAATAATCGTAGTATGACCACGATGGTTAAAGACTGTATTTGACTTAAAGTATAATATTGTCATACTAAATCTGTGATACCACTATGATTTCATATAAAAGCAACCAAATTGGAAATGCTTTTCGAATGAAACAAATAAATACTATAAAGATTTCTGTGCCAAATTTTGTATCGAAAAATTTTGTATCTATCAAAAAAAAATTCTATTTGAAATAGAAATTTTTCGATAAACATTTTCTATAAAAAATTTTACTTAGCAAATTTAAGACAACAAAAATTATTTAAAAGAAATTAGAACATTTTTCGTTCAAAATATTTTTAAAGAAATTTTTTTGTTAAAAAAAAAATTTTATAAAGACAAAATGTTTGTGAAAAATTTTTCGATTAAATTTTTTTTTATAGAAAATTTTTCGATTAAACTATTTTTCTATAAAAAATGTTTCCATAGAGAATTTTGTGGTAAAAAATTGGCAAAATTTTATAAAAAATTTTTCTATAGAAAAATTTTGGCAAATAAAATTTTCTATAGAAAATTTTTAAATAAAAAAATTTTTTATAGAAAATTTTTAAATAAAAAATTTTGAAATAAAAAATTTTTCTATAGGAAGTTTTTAAGAAAAAATTTGTCTATAGATAATTTTTAATAAAAATTTTTTTATAAGAAACTCTTCAACTAAATTATTTTTAAAAAAGGTTTATCAAAATCTGGGACATCAAACATTTAATTAAAAGTTTTACTGTAGTGTATTGCACTAAGAATCCCAATTTATTACAATTATTTATTATGGTAATAAATAGTTTTTTGATAAAACCAAAAAATGTTAGTGGGGAAACCTTTCCTCGATGCGTTTCGATGGTTGGTTAGACCTTATCCCTAATTCTAGAATTTTTATAGAAAATTTTTGGATAAAAAATTTTTCCATACAAAATTTTGTGGTAAAATTTTTCCTCGATGCGTTTTCTATAGACAATTTTTAAATGAAAAATGTTTCATCAAAAAATAACAAAATTGTCGGGATGTAAATATTATTAAAAAAGAATGACTATTCGCATTTGATCCCAAATCTGTTACATTTATTTTTTAATGTAACAGACCAAGTTTTTTTTTAAATGTTTCTATAGAAAATTTTTAAATAAAATTTTTTTTAATAGAAACTCCTCAACTAAACTATTTTTTTATAAAAAATTTTTGGATAAAAAATTTTTCTAAACACAATTTTGTGGTAAAATTTTTCGATAAATTTTTTTTTGCGAATACTCTTTCTTTTTGAAAAATTTATCATCGAACAATTTTCTTTAGAAGCATTTTTTATTTAAAAATTTCCTATAAAAAAAATTTTTATTTCAAAATTTTCTATAGAAAAAATTGTTTTTCTAAAAATTTTCTATAGAAAAATTTTTTATCGAAAAATTTTTAGGAGTAAAATTTTTTATCGAAAAATTTTCTATAGAGAAATTTTTTGCCACAAAATTTTCTATGGAAAATTTTTTGATAAAAAATTTTTCTATAGAAAATTTTTTGATAAAAAATTTGTCTATAGAAAATTTTTTGATACAAAATTTTTCTAAGAAAACTTTTATATAAAGCATTTTTCTATACAAAATTTATTGATAGAAAATATTTCTATAGAAAATTTTTTGACAAAAAATATTTCTATAGAAAATTTTTTGATAAAAAATATTTCTATAGAAAATTTTTTGATAAAAATAATTCTTTAGAAAATTTTTTGATAAAAAATTTGTCTATAGAAAATTTTTTGATACAAAATTTTTCTAAGAAAACTTTTATATAAAGCATTTTTCTATACAAAATTTATTGATAGAAAATATTTCTATAGAAAATTTTTTGACAAAAAATATTTCTATAAATATTTCTATAGAAAATTTTTTGATAAAAAATTTTTCTATAGAAAATTTTTTGATAAAAAATTTGTCTATAGAAAATTTTTTGATACAAAATTTTTCTAAGAAAACTTTTATATACAGCATTTTTCTGTACAAAATTTATTGATAAAAAATATTTCTATAGAAAATTTTTTGAAAAAAATTTGTTGATAAAAAATATTTCTTTAGAAAATTTTTTTGTTAAAAAATATTTCTATAGAAAATTTTTTGATAAAAAATATTTCTGTAGAAAATTTTTTGAAAAAAAATTTTTCTATAAAAAATTTTTTGATAAAAAATATTTCTTTAGAAAATTTTTTGATAAAAAATATTTCTTTATAAAATTTTTTGATAAAAAATATTTCTGTAGAAAATTTTTTGAAAAAAATTTTTTCTATAAAAAATTTTTTGATAAAAAATATTTCTTTAGAAAATTTTTTGATAAAAAATATTTCTTTATAAAATTTTTTGATAAAAAATATTTCTTTAGAAAATTTTTTGATAAAAAATATTTCTTTAGAAAATTTTTTGATAAAAAATATTTCTATAGAAAATTTTTTGATAAAAAATTTTTCTATGGAAAATTTTTTGATAAAAATTTTTTCTATAGAAAATTTTTTGATAAAAAATTTTTCTGTAGAAAATTTTTTGATAAAAAATTTTTTGTTAAAAAAATTTTTTGATAAAAAATTTTTTGATAAAAAATTTTTTGATAAAAAATTTTTCTATATAAAATTTTTAAATAAAAAATTTTCCTATAAAAAATTTTTTAATAAAAAATTTGTCTACAGAAAATTTTTTGATAAAAAATTTTTCTATAGAAAATTTGTTGAAAAAAAACTTTTTCTATAGAAAATTTTTTGATGGTCATGAGTTCGTGTCGGGCTTAGGTTCATGTCATAAATTTTTAACTTATGATTTTTTTAAATTAGATGAACTCACAGCCATCAACATAAATTCTGATTCAACTAAAATTAATTTTTTGTTCAGTCGATAATCTACGCTTTTACTTTTGGTTTATGAACATAATTCTTAATAGTTATGTTTGTAAATTTAGTAATAATGCGTGGTTTTCGATCTGTCTAAATTGGGGAAAATCCTCCTGAAGAGATGGCTTAACCAACCATCGAAACGCGTCGAGGAATTTGGTTTCTCCGCAAACATTTTTTGGCTTTTTATCAATAAATTGATCTGTTACATTAATAAATAAATGTAACAGGTTTGGGATCAAATGCAAATACACTTCTTTTTGAATAAAATTAATTTCTTCCAAAAATTTTTCTATAAAAAATTTTTTGATAAAAAATGTTTCTGTTAAAAATTTTTCTAAAAAAAATATTTCTATAGAAAATTTTTTGATAAAAAATATTTTCTAAACACAATTTTCTATAAAAAATTTTTTGATAAAAAATATTCCTATAAAAATTTTTTTGATACAAAATGATTCTATAGAAAATTTTTTGATAAAAAATATTTCTATAAAAAATTTTTTGATATAAAATATTTCTGTAGAAAATTCTTTGATAAAAAATATTTCTATAGAAAATTTTTGATATATAAAGTTTTTGGATAAACCACCACGCAAAATGGTACGAACATTGATTCTTTTGATGTAATTTTCGACCATTTATTGACACATATTGGGCGATATTTCAGCCATGACTTGATGAACTTTTTTTTTGAGTGCTCCAGAGTTAAAGGCTTATCTGCATAAATAAGGTCATTTGCGTAGCCCCCACAAAAAATTCGAATTGTGTCAAATCGTATAATCTCAGTGTCCAGTTCATATCGCAACGACGAGAAATTACACGGCCAGGAAATGTCTCTAGCAATAAAGCTATAATTGCTCGAGTTATGTGGCATGTAGCGCCGTCTTGTTGAAAAGACATATTGTCCAAGTAGCATTCTTCGAAAGCAGGCAAAAAAAGTCTGTTATCATATGACCATAAAGCTTCAAATTCACGGTGACAGTCGTTCCATCGTCGTTTTCGAAAAAGTAAGGTCCAATCATACCTTTGGACTAAAGAGAGCATCAAGGAGTGAATATTTCTGGATATAATTGCTTGAGGATTCTCAGAACCCAAAATATGGCAATTTTGTTTATTAACATATCCACCGAGTGAGAGATGTGCTTCATCGCTGAAGAAAATTTTGTTCGAAAAATCGCCGTCCACCGCCTGTTGTTCAAGCACCCATTCCACGCTTTAATGACGTTATAAATGGTCAGCTGGTTTCAGTTTTTGTGTGAACTGGACTTTATATGGATGTAGATGTATGTATATCTAAATGCAAAATACGCCATAATGTGACGTAAGACATTCCTCAGAACTACGAGGAATCGACATATTCGGGTCTTTCACTTACAGTAGCGATATTTTCAGCGGAAGGAGTGAAACGTAATGCATAGGCCTTACAACATTTGTAACCTTTCTAGTCTCTTCAAATTTCTTCCTAATTTTGTCAAGTGCTTGCGTGTACAGGAAAAAAGCAAATTTGTTAAAAAATATTTAAAAAAGTATATAGTTATCGCTTTCTCAGAAGTGGGGGAACGTTCAAGTGACTACTATGGACCTCCTGCTAAAATTCTAAAAGTTTTGTCTAAAGCGTACTAGTGGTCTTTAATGGGTTAAACTACCTATAGCTTAAAAGCATTTTTCTATATATATGTTAATAGTGCATAACTTAAATACTAAAGTCAATTCAAAAAATAGTGTTTAGGATTGTAAACTATAATATTGAAACCCCTTTTCTCCATATCTGCTTAAGCAGTACATGATTATCCATATCAATCTGATTATTTTTTTTAAGATAATATATAAGCATGTGTTGTAAAAATATATTTATATACAGAAAAACTAAATTTCCACATCCAAATAGTTATTTTACTTAAAGTTATAAAACTTTTTGTTTTTGCTTAAAATACATACAAATATACATAAGTGTGTGTATATATTGATACAAACACTACAATATATGAAAGTAAATATGTGTTTGTGGTAATGTACACACCTACATACAAACATATGTATCTATATAAAAATATATTTTCATAAAGACAACAACAAAAAACCATTATTGGTTTTAATATGGTTTTACATTTTCATTTTTCATGTTTGTTTGTGTTAAAGCATAAAAACTGTTTTTGATCCTAAATTTTCTAATAAGTACAGAAAAATTGCCTAAAACTGCGTAAAAGAAGGCAAAAATTCCAAATCATGTGGTTTAGTTGAAAATATATTTTATAGGAATCTACATATTTATTCCCTGCCATAGACATTTATTTTTCCGAGAAATAATTTGCTTTTAAGAATCTTGTCGAAAAAAGGGAAGTTATTACATATTTTTAAAAAGAGAAAAAAAAACAAAAGATATTTTAACTTTTTATAACAAATTTAAAGCTCAATTAATTTTAAATTTTATTAATATGAGGGAAAACAGAGTAAATGATTTTTTCGGATATATTTGCATCATTTGCATTATAAACGTCATAAATCAAAAAATTAACTAGGTTCCGGGAAAATTGGATTTGAAAATTAAAGAATTTATGAAAGAACTAAATCATGTTTTTGAAAACAGTAAAGCCAAATTTATTTTGCGGGAAACTCAAACCATTTTTCAAAATTCAGATTTTTTTTAGAAATAAAGGAAATAACCCTATTTCCAAAAACTGGAATTTAGAAAACCCCTTTTAAACTTAAATAAAAAATTTAAATAAATCGATTTTCCTGGTGCTTATTTAAAAATCTGTTGATTCTGAATAATGACACTTTTGCAGCCATTGAGCAATATTAACATTTTTTGCTCTAGGGATAAATTTGATGTTTTTAATTTGTTTTTATATGACAGAAAATGAGAAAGGCAACAAAGAATATACATATACAATAAATGTATTGTATGAAAAACACACACACACAAATATTTATACATTAATGTCTTTGTATGTATATTTAAATATATAAATTTTTGTTTCAAATTATTTATATGTAAATATCTGTTTTTTTTTTGTGTAATTTTTCACATACTTATTTTGACATTTATAAAGAAAAATGTATTATATATTTTTATGAAAAATACTTTATATCGAGGGTTTATATTCAAAAAGTGCTATCTACAAATTCACAATTTTATAGGAGAGGGAAAAAAATGTTTTTGTCATTAACTATAAGAGAAATAAATAAACTTTGTTTTACAATACCATACAAATCGGGGCTAAGATCTTGTACAAATTAAGTTTTTTTATTAACTCCTTATATTTTCGGTTCTATAGTAGATAGCACTTTTTACGAGTTAAAATTTGATCGTTTCAAGTATTAAAGCAAGTAGATAGCATTATTTTAACAAGAAAAAAATAAAATATAACGAAAATTGAAGCTTTTATCAAAATATCACGAATTTTAATTAAAATAACAAGTTTTTTGAATAAAACAAGATTTATTATAAATATGTCAATAGAATTCAGGGTACTCTCTTTCTTATATGACGTTTATTTACAATCTGTTAAGGTCAAAATCCGAGTATATCTTAGAAATCCATGATTACAGTACGTTGCAGGGAATTGTGGTCCATTTTGTTGGTTTATCACAAATTACAATGTATATTTTATAATAATTTTTATTATTTCCACAAATATTTTTAATGTAGATAGCACTATTTTTTGATTATGTGTAGATAGCACAAACACAATTTATAAAAAAAAAATGTTTTAAAATTATTTTTCTTCCTTAAAATTTATATAACATATGACAAATAAGCCAAGGAACAAGTTTCCATTAAAAACCATTTTGGTCAAAAATGTAGATAGCACTTTTTGAATATAAAGCGTCGATATATATATTGATGATGGCTGAAGCAGAAAAACCGGGGGGGTTATTAAACAAAATAATTGCTGAAATTTTTAAATAGGCATAAAATTTATGCAATTATTTTAACAACAAGGGATTTAAGTACTTTCCTTTTTTTGGTTTGTTTTCATATGCTTGAAAATTTTTCCCTTTTAATTAGGAATTAATCCCAGGCGTATGTGGAATATTTAAATATTTTCATAATAATCATACGCATTGTTGTACTGTAGCTTTTAACTAAGAAAAATCATTTCAAAGTATGATAAATTTATAAAAGTTTGGTTGGTAAATCTATCAAGAATCAAAAATTCCTAATTTCTGTTGAAATTGAAAACCGAAATTATACTTTGAACTCCCTCAAGTAATGAGAGTTTTCAAAATTTTTCTGACTGTTTATGAGAAATACTTTGAATATTGAAGACAATAGCTTAGAACTTATTACACAGTACGATAAAATGAAATTTTTTTGAGTACACATGAGTAATGTTAACACAATATGAAAATAGGCCTAAAATAAAGAAATACGTGTCTCGGCGTTTTGCTGTAGCATGTCAGAATTTTAAGAAAATCGATTTTAAAGATTCGAAGGACCGTAGAGGTTTACTTGTAACGTAACACTATTATAAAAAGTTCTATAAAAATAGAAAAATAGAATAGAATCCCAGCAAAACTTTGGTAATGAAAAGTATTCTGATAACTGGTTACCTTGTAATGGCTACAACATACCCTCCGAATAAATCATAAGTTATTACAGAAGTACTTATTTGTAATTAAGATGGTAATTTAAATTGAATGGCCCCGGTTCAAATCCCACCAAGGGCAACAATTTTTTTTAGTTTTTTTTTTATTAAAAGAGTCTTTTTAAATGATTTTTTAATTTTTAGAACTTAAACATTACCTTCCGTAAAAAAAATGGAAAACTAACTCACGGTAATGAAAAAATACCATTATGAGTCAATTTTGATTATGTAAGGGATGTTGGATACCAAACACGATTCTAATTGGTCTTAACTTGGTAAGCCCAACTTATCTGGGTCAACCTTCATCTCAACTGTGGATACATACCTCCTCATGGTATCACCCGGGAGGCTAGTTTAACACCCATTAATATAGTGAGCTAACATATACCGAGAGTTGTCCCATAAGATCGATAAAAATGGGTTAGGATTACGGGCTAGTAACCCTCTCTTGAAAAAAAAAATGCTATGAAGAGGATAAAATTAGAATTAGAATGTCCCACCACCTAATGTTAGAGAAGGATGTCCGAAACTTCGATAGAAAGACCAAGTAGAGGAACATTTTTCACAGCTTGGCCAATAAAATTGGAGAATATTCGCACAAGATCGAAATCCATGGAATTCTAAAATATGCTCAGACTTTGACCTTAACAGGTTGTAACTATAGGCCATTTAAATAAGTAAGAGTCAATCTTATGTAAAAACTTATACAAAAAAAGAAGATTTACATTATTTAAGTTTTAAAATAATTGAAAAAAACTTCTTTATTGTTTAATAAATGCATTAAACATTTGCAAAAAAATCTTATAAAAATATTTTTCTAAAAATTACAACAAAGCAAAAAAAGCAGGGAAAAACAAAGTTATTGTCACATGATTTTGGATCTAAAAATAAAAATTGTTAAATTAATTATAAGCTGCTAAGTTTTCAACATATGAAGTAGCTCAGTGGAAGCGTCTCTGCCTAGCAGTCGGAGGGTCTGGGTTCGAGACCCCATGGGGTAGTAAAAAAAAAATTTGTATTTCGTTTAAAAATATATTTTTTTAAATACAACAACAAAAAAGTTTTTGTTGTTGTTTTCCAATTGCTTACCTATACTTTTCTGCAATTGGTAATTACTTGCCTCCAATGACATCCCCATGTTAATGTAATGACTTAAACAGTGAATGAGTAAGTAGTTCGTATTCAATAGTTTAGCTGTTTAACTCATTACTTGGTAATGAAAAGTTTTGCTGGGATAGAGCCAGTTTTAAAAAGGAAATTAAATTTGAATTTGGAATTAAATACCTATTTCTTTACGTATTTCTTTATCTTAAGCCTATTTTCATATTCTGTTAACATTTCTCATGTGTACCAACCACTGTCGTACTGTGTTTTATAAAATAATTGGTAAAATTTTAAAACAGGCTTAAAATTTATTCTATTGTTTAAATAGCAAGAGATTAACAATAAACACATTACTTTGTATATCATTATAACTTTTACAATTTCTTCTTTTAGTTGGGAATAAATCCCAGACGTATATGGAATATTTCTATCATAACTACATTGACAAAATTCACTAAGTATTTTCAGGAAATGTTAGTAAATTGTACAGAAAATTTATCAAAGATGAAAAATCAACAATACTTTTTAAACTTCCCATACCCTCGCGTTGTTCTGTGAGACCGACAAAACGATTATATGTTAATATTTTTTCCCAGAATCTCTACAAAATTAGATTTTCTGTTAGCTACCGCTTTTTTTTTGGAAATTTTAATGGAAAATTAAAAAAATATCATATATTTTTTTCTTCGATTTTACATCACTCTGGATCTTTATCTAATAGAATTTCAACCATTTCGGTCCACCTATGAATTTGAAAAAAGTGTCTAAAATGATAAATTTTGCATGATTATAACGAGTAACTCATTTGATATCAAAACAGCCTTAATGATATTTCTAGCTATAATAATAAATGCATAGTAGGGTTAATAATAGACATAAATCAAATTTATCCAATAAATGCTATGTAGTATCTTTTTTATACCCACCATCAAAAAGAATGGGGGGTATATTGAGAATGTCATTCCGTTTGTAATTTCCTTAAAATTGCCTCCAAAATCAAAAACGATATATATTCTGAATTCTTATGAAATTCTAAGACGATTGAGCGATGTCCGTCTGTCTGTCCGTCTATATGTCTGTTGAAATCATGATAACGCCTAAACGAAAGGAGCTGGTAAAAACATTCTTCATCTCTGAGAAAATTGGTATTGAAATTGGGCAAAATCGGTTAACATTTGACCATAGCTCCCGTATAACCTCGCCTACGCTAATCGCTTATTTGCTAATAAATAACAAACTATAATAGTAATTTGGTATATAGAAGTTTTGTATAAGCGCTAGGCATATAAAATTTCATCAAAATCGGTACACATTTAGTCATAGCTCCCATACAAAAAACTTACGGAAACAGGCAAAATTTCACCTAAAATACACTTAAATGCCAATAAATCTAAAACTATAACAGATATAACCACTAAATTTAGCACGAGGAGGTCTTATGTCAATGCCAACCAGTATGCAATCAGTCACCATTTCACCATAGCTTCAATATAAAGAATTTACGGAAACACAAAAATACAAAAAGAAAAAGGAGTTTATGCCCGTCTGTCCGTCAGATAAAAGCGCGATAGCGCCTTAACAAAAAGGGCTACAGCAACAAAATCTTACAAAAGAAAGTTTTATGCGAATGCCAGCCAGTGTGCCAAATTTTGTTAGAATCGGTTACTATTTGACCATAGCTCCCATATAAAAAACGGCATTTCATTATGCACGAAATTTCATTTACATACGACAACTTCTTTCAGATATATTTTTAATTTTGTGATTTTTTTTGGATTCTACCAGTTTAAAGATGCACAGATCCATTCTAGGCGTATCCTTATTCCAATTGTATTGAAATTTAGCAAAAAAATTAACAAAATTTTTATTAAATCCTGCACTAAACTTTATTTGTCTAAAGTAACTCATTTAGGAGATGTTTTTAGTTTTGTGAAATCTATTTTTTTTTCAAATATTATGAAATATGTGGGCGGTAGGCGTGTCTTTCGATCAATTTTGTTAAAATATGGTCATGTTGAATCCATATCAAATCACAAACAAAATTTCATTGATATAAGACAACTGCTTCGATTTTTGTCCATTGGTTGTATGGGATGGTAGCACTGTGCGACGCGGGTATATGTGCAACTTTTTGTAAGGTAACACTATCAAACTTAGGTTCTCTAGCAGTTTTTATAAGAAGAACTAAAATTATTATTGCTTCAATAGGAAGAAATATATATTAGAATTTTGACTGAAATTTAATGTCATTAACCCTTTCATTACCAGGGTCAATAGCTCAATTTTAAAATATTCATTTTTTTTGAAGCAAGTGCTAGAAACAATATAGTTTTATTGTTATATTTCAATGAAATCTCGTTTACAGGGGTCTTTAAATATATTTAATACGAATTAACCCTTGCGTACCCATGTGTATAAAATGTAATTAAATAAGCCTTTGAATGATTTGATTTGAATTTTTATTTAAGTATAACAGTAAAAATATGTAATTTCTAGTACTTTTTAGAAAAAATTTAATATTTCAAAAATTTTACGTTTGACCCTGGTTATAAAAGGGTTAATAACATCTGACTTCAACCAAATTTCTTATATATATTTTGTACGAAATGGCTATAAAGCTGTTATTAGGTACCTTTTTTATCTTTTGAACCACCTTTAAGACAAGAATAAGAATAATATGTGTGACGCTCAAAATAGAAAGGGACCTAAGGGTTTTGTTCCGGAGAGCCATTTTAAAGATTTAAATACGTGATTTTTGGTGTACCTTCACTCAGTATGTTCGTATTGGTCTCATTTCACCCGACACGTCTCATGACGTTAGGAACGTATTGGTCAGCCTTGAAAACAAGCGTAGGTCGTCCCTACCTCTTGTTCTGTGAAGTTGTTGTTTTGTATAGTATTAAGGCTCCCTTTCTCTTCTTAATATATTGCTAAAGAACTAACCTAAATTGGTTCATTATACCCTTCACAACCATAGGTGAAAAGGGTATTATAAGTTTGTGCTGATATATGTAACGCATAGAAATATTTGTCTAAGACCCACTTTTTAGTATACCAATAGGCTTAGAATCACTTTCTGAGTCGATTTAGCGAATTCGGTCCGTATGTCTGGATGGCTGGCCAGACCCCCATGTAAACCTTGTAATCAAAGTACAGGTCGCAATTCTAAAGGTAACTTGCTGAAATTTGGGATCTTGTTATCATATCACTTATGAGTCAAAAATGATCTTTTTGTGTGAGACTCTTCAAAACGAGTCTTTAATGACTCGTTTTGCTGATTAGAATATGACTGCGCACATTTTGCTAGATTTGTAAAAAAAACAAAAAAGAATAAAAGCTTTTTTTTTACTTACTTACTATCTATTTTTAGAACACGTCATATCTATCTATTTTCAAAACAGTGAAGTTGCGTTAATAATTACAGAAATTGATGTTACCAAAAACGAGGATCGAACCTATTCTGCTGAATATAATACGTTATGCTTAGTAGTCGACGTACTAACCAACTAAGCCACATCACCCATAATGAGATACGAGTCTTTTTGTGGCATTTTTTTATCACCTAAAAATAGTTATATTACGCACATTTTACAAGATTTTTTGTACTATTTTTAACTAGTCGCTTGCTAAGCGTCTATGAGTCTTTTTGTAGACTTTTCTGATCACCAAGCTGACTGCACACATTTTGCTTTCAAATAGTCGCTTTCAAGGTTTTTTCTGAGTCTTTTTGTGGTCTTCTTTGACCACCAAACTGATTAAAATAGCATAAAAATCAGTCGTATTAGAATCGTTTTCACGACAAGATTTTGGCTGCACTCATTCTGCAAGAATTATTTGTGCTTTTGTAAACTAGTCGTTTTCTAAACGTTTTAAGGAGTCTTTTTGGAATCTTTTTTAGATCACCAAGCTCAGTTCTTGATCATCTATAAAAATCCTAAAAGACTCATTTTGCTGACTCAAATTCCTAGACTCAAATTGCTAGCTGGAAGTCTGATAATAAGGTTTCGATTTCTTATGGTACGGTCAGACTCATTAAACATTTAAATCAAATATTTTGAGTAAAATATTGACAAAACAATATAATAAAAAATTTGTGGTCACACTTGCACATTTATTTGACGATTTTTATTTGATAAAATACAGGAAAAATACGTTCAAAGTATAAACAAAAAAAAAACAGGTTTTATTTATGGTCACACTGAAGATTAAATATTTTTCCAAAAAAATATTTGACAAATTTTTTTCAAAACAAAATTGTGTACATAGTGTAATTATAACAAGTGACTGCAACTCGTCAGCTGTTTTTCAAAATTTGTTCTAGTTCAAAATTTGTTAAAGTTTTCTAATGTCAAATTATTGTTGTTATTCTGAATTGTCGAATTGTTGTTTTAAATTTTGGCATTAAAAAACTTATTATCCAACAACAAAATCTACGTTGTTTTTGGCTTGTTGTATTTGTTGTAGCCATGCGTTAACCTGTATATATGAGCCTTGATTGTGTATCTAGCAATTTGTTTCTCATATTTGAGTTGTTGTTTCTCAAATTTGATGTTGTTGTTTCTCAAATTTGATGTTGTTGTTTCTCAAATTTGATGTTGTTGTTTCTGTTTAAATAGTAAACAATACAAATGCTCAGCCGTTATTTGCCCCTGTTTGATGTTACAAAAATTTTGTAAGATTAAATAATTATTTGATCAAAATTTAATAAAATATTTGCTCTTGCGTGGTCACATTATGAAAATTTTTATTTGCTGGCAAATGATTTTGTTTTGTTCAAATCATCATGTTTCTTGTTTGAACCTCAAAAATATTTTGTGGTCAGACTACGAGGATCAAATATTTGATAATTTCGATTAAATGTTTAATCAATGTGACCGTGGCTTTAGCACTGGTATATGTTAATGAGCTACTTCAATGCCTTTTAAATTATTGTAAAATTTGTTATGAACCTATTTACATACTAGGAACATATTTACTGTTTATATCGGGTGTTTTTTATTGAGGTATAGAACTTTAAGTTGGCATCACTTTTTTAACTGGCGGCCATTTTGTCAGCTGTCAAGTGATTAATATTTAGTTTGGTTTGCCATTTCATCATGAACAGGTTGACAAAAGAACAACGCTTGCAAATCGTGCAAATTTATTTCGAAAATAATGGTTCAGTTCGCGAAGTTTTTTCCGCAAGCTCCGTCCATTTTATGGTCGACATAATCGTCCATCAGAGCAATTAATTCGGTTAACCATGGATCGTTTTCGCACTACGTTTACTCTATGTGATAATACGCATCCGCAGCGACGTCGAACAGTGCGCACCGAAGAAAGAATTGCCGCTGTAGAGCAAAGTGTTGAAGAAGACCCGAATGAATCGATTTGCCACCGTGCACAGCAATTGGAGCTTTGTCCATCAACTTTATGGAAGATTTTGCGCAAAGATCTTGGCTTGCGACCTTACAAGATCCAGCTTGTGCAAGAATTAAAGCCGCGAGACCATGCAATGCGTCGTGATTTTGGTATATGGGCCGAAAATGAGATTGATCTCGATGCTGATTTTCATCGCAAAATTTTGTTCAGTGATGAGGCTCATTTTTGGTTGAATGGCTACGTCAACAAGCAAAATTGCAGCATTTGGAGTGAAGAGAATCCACATGAGACCCTTGAGACGCCATTACATCCACAAAAACTGACTGTTTGGTGTGCTCTATGGGCTGGTGGAGTCATTGGGCCATACTTCTTCCGAAATAATGCTGGAGAGTCAGTTACCATAAATGGAGACCGGTATAGAGCCATGATAACCGACTAGTTTGTTCCCCAATTGGATGGCATGAATGTGGATGAGTTGTGGTTCCAACAAGACGGCGCTACATGCCACACAGCGCACGTCACAATTGATTTATTGAAGGAAACATTCGATGAGCGCATAATTTCGCGGAATGGACCTGTCAATTGGCCACCAAGATCGTGCGATTTGACACCACTGGATTATTTTCTTTGGGGATATGTGAAGTCGCTCGTCTACGCCAACAAACCAGAAACGTTAGGGGACTTGGAAGCCAACATTCGTGGCGTTATTGCCAACATACGGCCCCATATGCTCGAAAAAGTCGTTGAAAATTGGACCTGTAGAATTGGCTTTATTCGAGCCAGCCGCGGCGGCCACATGCCCGAAATCATATTTTAACATTAATGGCATAAAATTATCCTTCCAATAAAGCCAAATTGATGGACATTAAAACGATTTTCTTGTGTTTTATTTCAATTCGAAGTTCTATACCTCTAAAAAAAAAACACCCATTACATATACAAAAAAAATTAAACATTAAATTTAAAATGTGTTTAGAATATTTTTAATCTTGTTCAAATTTTTTAATATATTTTCATGTAACCAATTTTAATATTTTTTTTATTTGTTAACAAATACATTCCTTAGTATTAATGCAAATCACGAACATGTTGTAAAATAAAGTATTTTTTTTTTTATTAAACAAGAATTTGCTCTTAGAATAAATAATATCTATTGTGAAGAAAATTTTTTTAGGATATAAAATTTAAACAAAAAATTTAAAAGATATTAAACTAGTTCACAATCCGTTGCAAATAGTCTAGCATCGTAGCATTTGTAAAACGGTGTAGCAAATGAACAAATTTCTATAAAAAACATTTTAATTTTATTGCCTTTTCTTTAGAAAATTTAAAAACATGTTAGCCTAAATATGGAATATCACAAATTAGACCCACTTTTTTCATTTTTTAATATTTTGAAGTTATAACTGTAAAATCGTGGTAAAATATTATTTCTATTCATTCGAAACTAAAGGAACCAAGCATATCTCATTCCAATGTGCACATATTTATTGTAATTTTTCCCACTGTATTATAACAAAGAGCAAAAAAACTTATCTTCAATATACAATAATATACAGCCTTAAACTTAATCCCATTTAAAAAGAAATTAACATGTTAAACATTAAAGTGTATAGACAAAGTAAATTTTCTCTTAATACAAGAGCACTTAAAAAGCACTTTAAGAGACTAGTCGAAATGACCTTTTTATTAAAATATATATTCCACAAGTACATTTTCAATATACCAGAGTATCTCCTCAAAAAAAGTATACTTTACATTATGCTGGCTTGTCGTACAAGGGAAACCATTGCATCCGTTTCCCGTTAATGTACAAGCAAAAAACAAACACCTATTTTTTAATACTTAGTTACAAACACTTTATAGAGAAATTCACTTAAATGGAGCAAACCCATTTAGTTACCACACACACACATACATACACAGATGATTTGATGATTTCCCTTACACACAGACTTACACTTTTCTCTAAAAAGTTATACAAACCTGCTATTAGTAAAAAACAAGAACAGTTGTGACAACTTTTCATGCATCTCATTGTGTTGCTTGCATGTGGGAAAAACTACAGCCATTATGTCTATCAATATATGAAAAATCTATTCATATGCAGCCAACCATCCATCCATCCATCTATAGTCTATTCACTTGAACACTTTTTAACTTATCAACTCATTTCCTGTCATTTTGTGTATGTATGTGTGTGCGTCTGTGTGCCGTTGCCTTGATAGTGTTGTTAGTGCTACTGTACTTCTTGTTGCTTTGCCTGATGTTACCATGATTATGATTTGTTCGTTTTTTTTTAACTATCTTTTTTTATCGTTTTTCTTTCTTCCTTTCACTCCCTCCATTTGGCTCTATTTTTTCATTCTCGTGTAATATTAAATTTTTGTGTTGGTTTTAACGTAAGTAAAACCAAAACCCTGTGGGTTTTTCATGGTTGTGTGTATTGGGTTTTATTTTAACATATTTAAATATATAGACATTGATGCATATTCCCGCATTTGCAATGAAACGAGGGGAGGTTTAGAAGGATCTTTAAAAAAATTCTTATACATAGCATTACACCTCTTAAGTAAAAAAAAAAGACCAAACCGGCCAAATCGCCGCATTTGATTTCGATCGAAAACTCAAACTTTTAAGCAATTATTGTACCTTAAGGTTTTGCAAACCAATTTATGTTCCAAACTTACTATCAGGGAACTTTTGAAAAATAAGTAACATTGCAGTAAACCTTAACAAAGTAAAATTTTTCTAAAGAAAAATTTATCTTTGTAAATTTTTTTCATGGAAAAATTGATCAAAAGAAATTTTTTTATAGACAAATTGATCGAAGTGAAATTTTTCTATAGAAAATATGATCAAAGTGAAATTTTTCTATAGAAAAATTGATCAAAGTGAAATTTTTCTATAGAAAAATTGATCAAAGTGAAATTTTTCTATAGAAAAATTGATCAAAGTGAAATTTTTCTATAGAAAAATTGATCAAACTGAAATTTTTTCGATAGAAAAATTGATCAAAGTGAAATTTTTCTATAGAAAAATTAATCAAAAAGAAATTTTTCTATAGAAAAATTGATCAAAGTGAAATTTTTCTATAGAAAAATTAATCAAAAAGAAATTTTTCTATAGAAAAATTAATCAAAGTAAAATTTTTCTATAGAAAAATTGATCAAAGTGAAATTTTTCTATAGAAAAATTGATCAAAGTAAAATTTTTCGCTTGATAAATTATATTTTATTCTGCCTTTGATTTTTAAATTTTATTGAAATAATTAAGCTTGAGGCATCCGTTTTATTTTAAATTTTTAATTTAATTATTTTTCAATATTTCGTCATCCATCGGATGACATCTTCAGGAAAAACTAAAATATAATAATTAAACATAAATTACATTAATAAATTTCGCATAATTTTTCACTACAAAAAAAAAAAAAAAAAGTAAAATTTTTCTATAGAAAAATTGATTAAAGTGAAATTTTTCTATACAAAAATTGATCAAAGTGAAATATTTCTATACAAAAATTGATCAAAGTGAAATTTTTCTATAGAAAAATTGATCAAAGTGAAATTTTTCTATAGAAAAATTGATCAAAGTGAAATTTTTCTATAGAAAAATTGATCAGAGTGAAATTTTTCTATAGAAAAATTGATCAAAGTGAAATTTTTCTATAGAAAAATTGATCAAAGTAAAATTTTTCTATAGAAAAATTGGTCAAAGTAAAATTTTTCTATAGAAAAATTGGTCAAAGTGAAATTTTTCTATACAAAAATTCATCAAAGTGAAATTTTTCTATACAAAAATTGATCAAAGTGAAATTTTTCTATACAAAAATTGATCAAATTGAAATTTTTCTATAGAAAAATTTAACAAAGTCAAATTTTTCCATAGAAAAATTTAACAAAGTCAAATGTTTCTCTAGAAAATTTTAACAAAGTCAAATGTTTCTCTAGAAAAATTTAACAAAGTCAAATGTTTCTTTAGAAAAATTTAACAAAGTCAAATTTTTCTATAGAAAATTTTAACAAAGTCAAATTTTTCTATAGAAAAATTTAACAAAGTCAAATGTTTCTTTAGAAAAATTTAACAAAGTCAAATTTTTCTATAGAAAAATTTAACAAAGTCAATTTGTTCTATAGAAAAATTTAACAAAATTAAATTTTTTATAGAAAAATTTACCAAAGTCAAATTATTCTATAGAAAAATTTAACAAAGTCAAATTTTTCTATAGATAAATTTAACAAAGTCAAATTTTTCTATAGAAAAATTAAATAAAGTCAAATTTTTCAATAGAAAAATTTAACAAAGTCAAATTTTTCTCTAGAAAAATTTAATAAAGTGAAATTTTTCTATAGAAAAATTTAACAAAGTGAAATTTATTAACAGAGTGAAATTTTTCCATAGAAAAATTTAACAAAGTGAAATTTTTCTATAGAAAAATTTAACAAAGGAAAATTTTTCTATAGAAAAATTTAACAAAGTGAAATTTTTCTATAGAAAAATTTAACAAAGTGAAATTTTTCTATAGAAAAATTTAACAAAGTGAAATCAAATTTTTCTATAGAAAAATTTAACAAAGTGAAATGAAATTTTTCTATAGAAAAATTTAACAAAGTGAAACTTTTCTATAGAAAAATTTAACAAAGTGAAATTTTTCTATAGAAAAATTTAACAAAGTGAAATTTTTCTATAGAAAAATTTAACAAAGTGAAATTTTTCTATAGAAAAATTTAACAAGGTGAAATTTTTCTATAGAAAAATTTAACAAAGTCAAATTTTTCTATAGAAAAATTTAGCAAAGTGAGATTTTTCTATAGAAAAATTTAATAAAGTGAAATTTTTCTATAGAAAAATTGGTCAAAGTGAAATTTTTCTATACAAAAATTCATCAAAGTGAAATTTTTCTATACAAAAATTGATCAAAGTCAAATTTTTCCATAAAAAAATTTAACAAAGTCAAATGTTTCTCTAGAAAATTTTAACAAAGTCAAATGTTTCTCTAGAAAAATTTAACAAAGTCAAATGTTTCTTTAGAAAAATTTAACAAAGTCAAATTTTTCTATAGAAAATTTTAACAAAGTCAAATTTTTCTATAGAAAAATTTAACAAAGTCAAATGTTTCTTTAGAAAAATTTAACAAAGTCAAATTTTTCTATAGAAAAATTTAACAAAGTCAATTTGTTCTATAGAAAAATTTAACAAAATCAAATTTTTTATAGAAAAATTTACCAAAGTCAAATTATTCTATAGAAAAATTTAACAAAGTCAAATTTTTCTATAGATAAATTTAACAAAGTCAAATTTTTCTATAGAAAAATTAAATAAAGTCAAATTTTTCAATAGAAAAATTTAACAAAGTCAAATTTTTCTCTAGAAAAATTTAATAAAGTGAAATTTTTCTATAGAAAAATTTAACAAAGTGAAATTTATTAACAGAGTGAAATTTTTCTATAGAAAAATTTAACAAAGTGAAATTTTTCTATAGAAAAATTTAACAAAGGAAAATTTTTCTATAGAAAAATTTAACAAAGTGAAATTTTTCTATAGAAAAATTTAACAAAGTGAAATCAAATTTTTCTATAGAAAAATTTAACAAAGTGAAATGAAATTTTTTTATAGAAAAATTTAACAAAGTGAAATTTTTCTATAGAAAAATTTAACAAAGTGAAATTTTTCTATAGAAAAATTTAACAAAGTGAAATTTTTCTATAGAAAAATTTAACAAACCTTGTTAAATTTAACAAAGTCAAATTTTTCTATAGAAAAATTTAGCAAAGTGAGATTTTTCTATAGAAAAGTTTAATAAAGTGAAATTTTTCTATAGAAAAATTTAACAAAGTGAAATTTTTCTATAGAAAAATTTAACAAAGTGAAATTTTTCTATAGAAAAGTTTATTAAAGTGAAATTTTTCTATAGAAAAATTTAACAAAGTGTAATTTTTCTATAGAAAAATTTAACAAAGCGAAATTTTTCTATAGAAAAATTTAACAAAGTGAAAACTTTCTATAGAAATATTTAACAAAGTATAATTTTTCTATAGAAAAATTTAACAAAGTGAAATTTTTCTATAAAAGTTTGATCAAAGTGAAATATTTCTTTAGAAAAATTAAAAAAAGTGAAAGTTTTCCATAAAAAAATTTAACAAGTGAATCGATACTGGTTCAAAAACACCCGAAATTTTAAAATTTTGTCATGGATTTTTATATCCTTCATAAATGGAAGTAATGGTCATAGATGAATTTATTAATCTGAGACCCACCTTTTAGTATACCGATCGACTTAGAGCCTGAGTCAAACGGCCTCGTATAATTCATGCATTTTACACATGCATATAGCTATGAAAGTAATCAGTTTCATGCATGTATGATGAACCTTGTTATTATAATTTTTTTTTTTTTTTACATTTTTGTTTAAATAAATCCCTCTCTTGACATCATCATTCTCATCATCATCTGCTTAATAAGTATATAATGCAATATACTATATATATACCTCGAAATTATGTATATATTACAAATAAATATATTTACAAGCACATGTACTCGTTTGTGATATTATAACATAATGGTAATGGATCGGGTTAAAAAGTTCGCTATTTTTTTTACATTTTGTACGTTCATGCGGTATAAGTTGATGTCAGGGATTTAATATTGTGTGATGCACTAAAAGTTGTATTAAAAAAAGTATTTTAAGTAATAATGGCAACATCTGGGTGCTTTAACATACTTATTTATTACTGCTCACAGCAGCCTTAAAGTAGGCTAAACGAAATTCAGATTTAAAAAGAATGTTATTTTGAAATGAAGCTGCCAGTGAAGGTTATTGTAAGAAAGTAATAATAATGCTTTAAAAGATTATAATTAGGTTAGATTTAGTTTAAATCTGGGTTTTTAGCTAAAGTAAGCTAAGTTCGTTTGGGTTCTTTTAAGGTCGGAATCCGTTTGTTTAGTTTGCTTTCACAATAATCGATGGAAAACATAGACTTTTAAGCAATTATTGTGTAACATACGTCAAGGATTTTCAAAATAATTTGTTTTGCTAAAATTTTAGCATAATTTAACATCTAAGCAAATCCGTTTTTTTTGTCAAATTATGAAGTTTAAATGAAATTCTTTTACGATCAGAGAACTTTTGACAAATAAGTTGCAATGTAGTGTACCTTATATCTTATATATTATTTGGTAAATCCTAAAAGTATGCTACAAAAGTTCTGCTTTCAAAATCTATTTCTGCAATTAAAATTTCAATCGATTTTTATTTAATTTTATAACAATAAAGTCAACTTTAAAACAACAAAAATTTCTAAAAAGAAAATATTTTTATATTTAATAAACAAAAAACAGTTTTTCTACAAAAATTTCGTACTTTTATTTGATTTTTATTTTATATTTATTTTATCTTATATCCCAGAGAGATAACATTTTTATTAGAATGTTTTTTTTTGTTTTCTCCAAAAATTAATGCAAAATATTTATTATTTCCTTTTGTCTTAGGAGAATATAAACAAAAATATAGTAAAATTAAAAAATATTGTATATTTTGCAAATTTTTCTAATCAACACTAAAAGTTATTAGAGAAAAGTAAAAGAAACAAAAATTGTAGAAATATAAAACAAACATAAAAACTTAATATGACGACACTTGAGTCACAGCAGGTGAAGGGGAAAATTGGAGCTTTAAATATACTTATACCCTACAGCTTCTTAGATTGCGGTAGACTTAAACATTATTATTCTGATACCCATAAAAATAATGTTTATAGATTCAGAATCAATAACTGACTTGTTGTGAGTGATGTATGATAGGACCAAGATCCGGGATTGAACAATTGATCAAAGTAAAATCTTTCTATAAAAAAATTGATCAAAGTGAAAATTTTCAATAGAATAATTGATCAAAGTGAAATTTTTCTATAGAAAAATTAATCAAAGTGAAATTTTTCTATAGAAAAATTTATCAAAGTGAAATTTTTCTATAGAAAAATTTATCAAAGTGAAATTTTTCTATAGAAAAATTTATCAAAGTGAATTTTTTCTATAGAAAATTGATCAATATAAAATTGTTCTATAGAAATATTTATCAAAGTGAGCAAAGTGATATGTTTTTATAGAAAAATTGAGCAAAGTGAAATTTTTCTATAGAAAAATTGAGCAAAGTGAAATTTTTATATAGAAAAATTGAGCAAAGTGAAATTTTTATATAGAAAAATTGAGAAAAGTGAAATTTTTCTATAGAAAAATTGAGCAAAGTGAAATTTTTCTATAGAAAAATTAAGCAAAGTGAAATTTTTCTATAGAAAAATTAAGCAAAGTGAAATTTTTCTATAGAAAAATTGAGCAAAGTGAAATTTTTCTACAGAAAAATTTATCAAAGTGAATTTTTTCTATAGAAAAATTGATCAATATAAAATTGTTCTATAGAAATATTTATCAAAGTGAGCAAAGTGATATGTTTTTATAGAAAAATTGAGCAAAGTGAAATTTTTCTGTAGAAAAATTGAGCAAAGTGAAATTTTTCTATAGAAAAATTGAGCAAAGTGAAAATTTTGAGCAAAGTGAAATTTTTCTATAGAAAAATTGAGCAAAGTGAAATTTTTGAGGAAAGTGAAATTTTTCTATAGAAAAATTGAGCAAAGTGAAATTTTTATATAGAAAAATTAAGCAAAGTGAAATTTTTCTATAGAAAAATTGAGCAAAGTGAAATTTTTCTATAGAAAAATTGAGCAAAGTGAAATTTTTCTATAGAAAAATTGAGCAAAGTGAAATTTTTCTATAGAAAAATTGAGCAAAGTGAAATTTTTCTATAGAAAAATTGAGCAAAGTGAAATTTTTCTATAGAAAAATTGAGCAAAGTGAAATTTTTCTATAGAAAAATTGGGCAAAGTGAAATTTTTCTATAGAAAAATTGAGCAAAGTGAAATTTTTCTATAGAAAAATTGAGCAAAGTGAAATTTTTCTATAGAAAAATTGAGCAAAGTGAAATTTTTCTATAGAAAAATTGAGCAAAGTGAAATTTTTCTATAGAAAAATTGATCAAAGTGAAATTTTTCTATAGAAAAATTGATCAAAGTGAAATTTTTCTATAGAAAAATTGATCAAAGTGAAATTTTTCTATAGAAAAATTGATCAAAGTGATATGTTTTTATAGAAAAATTGATGAAAATGAAGTTTTTCTATAGAAAATTCGTCGTAGTGAATTTTTTCTTTGGAAAAATTGATCAAAGTTAAATTTTTCTGTAGAAAAATTGATCAAAGTGAATTTTTTCGATAGAAAAATTGCTCAAAGTGAGATTTCTCTTTAGAAAAATTGGTCAAAGTAAGATTTTTCTATAGATTTTTCTATAGAAAAATTGTTCAAAGTGAGATTTTTTTATAGAAAAATTGATCGAAGTGAAATTTTTCTATAGAAAAATTTATCATAGTAAAATTTTTCTATCGAAAAATTGATTAAATTGAAATTTTTTATAGAAAAATTGATCGAAGTGAAATTTTTCTATACAACAATTGATCATAGGGAAATTTTTCTAGAGAAAAATTGATCATAGTGAAATTTATAGAAAGATTTATCATATTGAAATTTTTCCATAGGAAAATTGATCATAGGGAAAGTTTGCTACAGAAAAATTGATCATAGTGAAATTTTTCTATAGAAAAATTTATCATAGTGAAATTTATCTATAGAGAAATTGATCATAGTAAAATTTTTCTGTAGACAAATTGTTCATAGTAAAATTTGTCTATGCTCAAGCTTTGAAAAGATAACCTCTTACATTTTCAAAACATTTTGATGAATGCTGTAGGGTATTACAAGTTCCATTTTGACCAGCTTTTATACTCTTTTACTTAATTTTCTTTTCAATTCATTTATTTATTTATTTTCAATTCATTTATTTCATTCATTTACCTTAGTGTTTTGCCATAAACTCAATAATATCTGGTATTTTAGTTTATGTACTTTATAAATGAAAAAATAACATCTAAAGCAGAAGTTCAGTTTACCTCAGAGTTCATGGAACATCTGAAAGCTCTAAGGAGTTTAAATATATGTTTTCACAAGAATTAGTATTTTTTGTTTTTAATATATTATACACTAACATGTTCTGTTCTTTTCTGTTTATGTTAGAAAATATTATCTAAATAGAATATTTGAAAATAAAATATTAGAAAAAAATATACAAAAATATTTAACATAATTTTATAAAAAATGCATAAAGTTTTAAATTTGGTAAACACTTGTTTTATATTATCAACTAACACCGTTAAACACTTTTTATATAAATACATACGAGTATATGTAGAGATTCATAACAAAACAAGTAAGAACGCGCAATAGTCGGTCAAGCCCGACCATACGATAACCTTCACCACAAAGGTCAAAGGTGTTATTTTTCCTGTATAAAGACAATTATTTGCTAAATTTTGCCATCATACAAACAATTTCACAAAACTTATATATTCAACCTGTTTCTGTCATTTGGACTTATATGAGAGCTAGGGTCAAATGTGGACCGATTATCACGAAATTTAGCAAATTGATTACAGTTGTCACAAAAATTATGTATGCAAAACATAAACTCAAAATTTTTATTATCTTTAGATTTACGAGCGTTTTAGTGATTTTTTGTCTCATTTAGTGCGTTTTTAAAGAAGAGTTTGTATGGGAGCTATGGTCAAATGTGGACCGATCTTAATTAAATTTGGTACAGTGATTTAAGTTTACATAAGCAGTATTTGTTTTAAATTTCATACAAAAATATTGATATTTGTGGCCAATATATCAATTCAGGGAAGTGGGACCTATAGAAGGTACCATAAATAATAGACCGATTTTGACCAATTTCAACAGCCATGGTCCCATTATAAAAAAAATGATCTGTGCCAAATTTCATCAAATTATCTTTAGAATTGCGACCTGTAGTTTGATTACAAGGTTTACATGGGGGTCCAGTAAGCCAGCCAGCCAGACGGACGGACATCGCTAAATCGACTCAGAAAGTGATTCTAAGCCTATTGGTATAGTAAAAGGAAGACAAATATTTCTATGTGTTACAAACATCAGCACAAACTTATAATACCCTTTCCACCTATGGTGGTGAAGGGTATAAAAAACTAGTAATAGTGTTATATACGGCTGTGCCGAATCTTATATACCCACCATCCAGTTGTACGAGAGTGCAGCTAATTCAAAATGTTGACTTAATGTGGTATTGTTGGTAATATATTTGGACTAAATTCGGTTGCAGTTTTATAGTTACTATAGTTCAACATTTAAAAGTATCTAAGTGGTTTCCCAAGTATTTAGCTTGGATAAAATGATGTTCCATAACCGAATATAGTTTTACATTAATAAACTGTTTCGTTGTGCCACAAACATGTTGATAGCAACACGACAGGTTCATATATTTTGTTATGAGTTCCTAATGCATCTGCCGTGTATAAAGTTTGGACCTAACATTGATTGATAGCTATCTAATTTCGTAGATGCAATCTTAATATACTAAATGTACCACCAAATCTTTTTGATTGAAGATATAAAAAGGGGATGTTATATATATAAGAACTACAGTCAAATGTTGACCGATTGTTACAAAATTTAATATACTGGCTGTTATTAATACAGAGTTTATTTGTCCAAAATTTAGTGGCCATAGCTGACATAGTTTAAAATTTAATAGCTTTTAACTGGCGTTTGTGGCATTTAAGTGGTTACCGGGAGCGGTTTTTATATGTAAGCTATGGTCAAAAATGTACCGATTCCTATAAAATTTGACATACTGACTGAAAGTTGCCTAAAACTTCTCTGTTCTCAATTTAGTAGTTATAGATTTTACATTTTTATTCAATTTATTAGCATAGATGTGTTTCCTGGGGCAGGGTTATATGGGAGCTCTAACTAAATGTGAACCGATTTTAGCCTTTTTCAGCATACAATTTCTATAACACATCGAAAATATTTTTGCTAAATTTTGTCTCTCTAGCTCTTGTAGTTAAGGAGCTATGGCGCTTTTCTCTGACGGAAAGACGGACATAAACCGTACTTTCTTTTGTATTTTTGTGTTTCCGTAAGTTTTTGATATGAGAGCTATGGTCAAATAGTAAGCGATTGTAACAAAATTTTGCACACTGGCTGGCATTTACATAAGACTTCCTTTCCCAAAATCCTTTTCGTTAAGGCGCTATCGCGCTGTTATCTGACGGACCCCTTTTCTTTTTGTATTTTTGTGTTTCTGTAAGTTTTTGATATGGGAGCTATGGTCAAATGGCGACCGATTGTGACAAAATTTTGCACACTGGTTAGCACTGACATAATACCTCCTCGTGTTAAATTTAAATGCCAATAAATCTGTTATAATTTTAGATTTATTAGCATTTAAATGTATTTTAGGTGAAATTTTGGCTCTTTCCGTAAGTTTTTTGTATGGGAACTATGACTAAATGTGAACAGATTTTGATGAAATTTTATATGCTGCCTAGTGCTTATGTAAAACTTCTATATACCAAATTTTATCATTATAGCTATTATTGTTATTTATTAGCAAATAAGTGATTAGCGTAGACGAGGTTATACGGGAGCTATGGTCAAATGTTAACCGATTTTGCCTAAGTTCAATAATAAAATTTTCTCAAAGATGAAGAATGTTTTTACTTAGTTTCAGTAAGCTAGCTCCTTTCGTTTAGGCGTTATCGTGATTTCAACAGACAGACAGACAGACTGACTGACAGACAGACAGACAGACAGACAGACAGACAGACAGACAGACAGACAGACAGACAGACAGACAGACAGACAGACAGACTGACTGACTGACTGACTGACTGACAGACAGACAGACAGACAGACAGACAGACAGACAGACAGACAGACAGACAGACAGACAGACAGACAGACAGACAGACAGACAGACAGACAGACAGACTGACAGACAGACCGACATACAGACAGACAGACAATCTCAATAAACCCCCCATTCTTTTTGATGATGGGTATAAAAATTCACTTTTTAAAACATATAAAAGCTCATATTAACTTATTTTTTTGTTTAAAGTGTGGCATATTTTTAGGAGTTAAAATATTCAGAAATATTTTGAATAAAATTTAAACTATTAAAACAAAATTTTCAATTAAAATTTTACATATTTATACATTTTTCTTAAAAAAAATAATAATTTAGTTTTTTATTGAAATACTAACCTTTTAAATAGTGTTTATTTGTGAATTTAACACAATATATATGTATATAGGCAAAAGACATTTTTTTTAATTTATTCAAAAATGTAAACTTTTTCAAACAATTTTTACCTAACACGCACATTTTTTTTTTGGTAGAATTAGAACAAAACAGAAAAAACCGCAAAGTTTCGGAAATAAATTTAAATAAAGTTTTTTTGTTGTTAAATAATTTAACATGTGTTAACACATACACACTCGATTTTAAGGTTAACAGTCAAGCACATCAAAAGGCAGTTGAAGGAAAGACCTTCTGTTTAATAGAGTATTTTATATTATTCCGGAAGGTCGCATTAATCTAGAATATCGTCAAATTTAAGGCAGTATTTGAACTCAGTTCTTCTAAGGCAGAATTTGAACTCAGTTCTTCGCTCAGACTTAAACTACATACCAAAGAAAAACCTTACACTATAATAGTCCAAGTGAAAACATTAGACAAATATTTTTACAATCAATTGTTAGGGTAAGGCTCTATAGTAACTACATTATCCCGTTTAAAATGTTGTTTTGTAGATTTATACTCATGTCTGAATATAAATATTTATATGCTAGTTTAAACATTTTGTTATTTGTACATTTTACCTGGCTATTGTCCAAAAATGTTGCCATAAAACTTAATTAGAAATCTATGCTATTTCGAAATTTCAAGGTATGTAAAAATAAATTTTATGCAAAACACCTAAAACTAAAATTTAGCTTGGATATAAATATGGTAAACACAAATACACTTAAAACAAAATAGAAAATTTTTGAAAAATTTTGAAAAATTTCTTAAGTCTACTTAAGAAATATTCAATTGAAATTGGGAATTTTCAATTGAAAATGAGAAATTTTCAATTGAAAATTCTCAATTTCAATTCAAAATTTCTCAGTTCAATTTGAAAATTTCTCAATTACAATTAAAAATGGTGTAGTCAGGTTTGGCTTATCAAGTCTTGAATTTCTATGAGAAAAAAACCTGACAGAGTTAAAATTAATACAAACCTGACCGTACTATCAAGTTTACGAAAATTTTTTAAATTTCTATGAAATTTTAGGAAAATAAAATGAAAACTGGGGCCAAATTACCACATTAGATATCGATCAAAAACTCAGACTTTTAAGCAATTATTGTGAAGTATAATTTAGGAATGTTCAAAGTTACTTAGATTCAAAAAGTTTATTGAAATTTAGTATCCATTTGGATTCATTTTTAAAAATATATATTTTTCAATCAAAACTCTTATACTATTATTCGTCTTTTGGCAAATAACTTTAAAAAAATATAGTAAACTATGCGTCTTTTAAATAATTTTGATTATGAAAAATTTCCTATAAAAATAGCAAATTTTTGAAAAAATTTCCTATAAAAATAGCAAATTTTTGAAAAAAATTCCTATAAAAATAGCAAATTTTTGAAAAATTTCCTATAAAATTTCCTATAAAAATAGTAAATTTTTCAAAAATTTCCTGTAAAAATAGTAAATTTTTCAAACATTTCCTATAAAAATAGTAAATTTTTGAAAAATTTCTTTTAAAAATAGTAAACTTTAGAAAAATTTCCCATAAAAAAAGTAAATTTTAGAAAAATATCCTATAAAAATATCAAATTTTTAAGAAATTTCTTATAAAAATAATATATTTTTAAAAATTTCCTATAAAAATTGTAAATTTTTGAATAATTTCCTATAAAAATTGTATATTTTATTTAAATTTCCTATAAAAATAGTAAATTTTTGAAAAATTTCCTATAAAAATAGTAAATTTTTGAAAAATTTCCTATAAAAATAGCAAATTTTTGAAAAATTTCCTATAAAAATAGGAAATTTTTGAAAAATTTCCTATAAAAATAGGAAATTTTTGAAAAATTTCCTATAAAAATAGAAATTTTTGAAAAATTTCCTATAAAAATAGGAAATTTTTGAAAAATTTCCTATAAAAATAGGAAATTTTTGAAAAATTTCCTATAAAAATAGGAAATTTTTGAAATAAATATAAAAATAATAAATTTTTGAAAATTTCCTATAAAAATTGTATATTTTTTTTTAAATTTCCTATCAAAATAGTAAATTTTTGAAAAATTTCCTATAAAAATAGTAAATTTTTGAAAAATTTCCTATAAAAATAGTAAATTTTAGAAAAATTTCCTATAAAAATTTCAAATTTTTGAAAAATTTCCTATAAAAATAATAAATTTTTGAAAAATTTCCTATAAAAATAATAAATTTTTGAAAATTTCCTATAAAAATTGTATATTTTTTTTTAAATTTCCTATAAAAATAGTAAATTTTTGAAAAATTTCCTATAAAAATAGTAAATTTTTGATAAATTTCCTATAAAAATAGTAAATTTTTGAAAAATTTCCTATAAAAATAGTAAATTTTTGAAAAATTCCTATAAAAATAGTAAATTTTTGAAAAATTTCCTATAAAAATAATAAATTTTTGAAAAGTTCCTATAAAAATTGTATATTTTTTTTTTTGAAATTTCCTATAAAATTAGTAAATTTTTGAAAAATTTCCTATAAAAATAGTAAATTTTTGAAAAATTTCCTATAAATATAGTAAATTTTTGAAAAATTTCCTGTAAAAATAGTAAATTTTAGAAAAATTTCCTATAAAAATATTAAAATTTTGAAAAATTTCCTATAAAAATAATAAATTTTTGAAAAATTTCCTATAAGAATAATAAATTTTTTAAAATTTCCTGAAAAATTGTATATTTTTTAAAATTTCCTATAAAAATAGTAAATTTTTGAAAAATTTCCTATAAAAATAGTAAATTTTTGAAAAATTTCCTTTAAAAATAGAAAATTTTTGAAAATTTTCCTATACAAATAGAAATTTTTTGAAAAATTTCCTATAAAAATAGAAAATTTTTTGAAAAATTTCCTATAAATATAGTAAATTTTTGAAAAATTTCCTATAAAATTAGTTAATTTTTGAAAAATTTTCTATAAAAAAATAATAAATTTTTCAAAATTTCCTATAAAAATAGTAAATTTTTGAAAAAATTTCCTATAAAAATAGTAAACTTTTGAAAAATTTCCTATATATAAGTAAATTTTTGAAAAGTTTCCTCTAAAAATAGGAAATTTTTGAAAAATTTCCTATAAAAATAGGAAATTTTTTAAAACTTTCTAATAAAAATAGTAAATTTTTGATAAATTTTCTATAAAAAAAAGTTTTCTATGAAAATAGTAAATTTTGAAAAATTTTATTTAAAATTTTGACTTAGTCCGTTTTTCTAGACCTTAGTGCATTTTTTGGCTTTGTTGCTAATATGTTTTCAGTAAGCAAAATCTTCAGCAATATTCATAGTTAGTCAATTCACAATCTACTTGTAAAGACGTAAGTTGAGCTGAAATTGCTATTACCTGTTAGGACAACTATAGCATAAAGTATATTGGCTTATTTTACATGTAAGCTTCCAGTCAATCTGGTATTGGATTATAGCATATTGTAGAATCTCACAATTTATGACACCTTATGAATTGCCTCAATATAAAGCATTTTCAATTGCATTTATTTTTCTTACCTGTATTATGTTTTTTTCATTTGTAACAAATTTCCAAAATTTGTTTTCATGTTTTTTTTTAACTGACATTGATTTAGTAGTAATAATAAGCAATAATAGACTTTTTGGTAAATTTTCAGACAAAAGATTTACTTGAAAGTAAATGAGCTCTACTCGAAGTTAATTTGTTTAAATTTGAACAAAAAAGAAAATATTTGGAAAATTTTCAAGAATTTTACTAAGTATATAGGTTTGTATACAGATGATTAGCTTAGTTAATAATTTTCTAAAATAATGATGTAAATTTCGAAAATAATTTGTTGTATGTCAGAAAAATTTTTAAGAAAATACTTAAAGTAGACAGATATTGTTGAAATATTTTACATAACAAAAACAAAAATTTGATAGGACTTTATTAAATTTTGTGGTTATGAATTGAATTAGCAAAATGTTGAGGTTTTCTGAAAACATATTAAGCAAAAAGATAATTAAATTTTTGTAATTGAATACGTAAGATAAAATAGTTTGTCAAAATTTTAATAAAATTTTAAGAAATTTAATGGTTTTATAAATACCAAACTTTTACGAAAATATTTAGCCTTACTTAAATATATACCCCACTTTTGGGAAAAATACCTATTATTTCTATTTATTTTATCATAATATTTCTTCCATTTCCTGTAAATTTGTTGACACAACCATCAAGGACCTCAATCTGGGTTATGAACTTTTAGTTTAACGACTAATAAAGACTTGCCAATAGTTGATGTGTCAAACGAGCAAAACTGAACAAAAAGCTTTAAACTTTTTTTAAAAGTTCGTGTTACTGTTTACCGTTTTATTTAACAAACATATAAATATATATCGTCAACTGAAATATAAAAGTGCTTACCAATACTTTTGTAATTTTTAATTGTTGGTCTCAAATCTACTGAAATTATTATAGTTCTGAAAATAAAAAAAACAAAAAATTCAACAAAATACTATTTTTTTTTTGGTATGGGTGGGTTATTTTAGTTAACGATATGAGAATGCCTGTGATATTTCACTATTAACAGAAAATATGAAGCACATCCATTATAACAAAATACCATCATAAATATTTTTTCAATATAACTCTAGTATAAAACAAAAATAAAATATCATCTACAAAAAAATTTTCTTTTAAGGATTTTTTTTTTGGCAACAACGCTTGCAAGGACAGACATAGTAGAGGACAACAGGAAAAAAACCAACAAATATGTTGCAAATGCACACACAACCATATATGTATATAGTTTAAATGATAAACAAATTTTTGACAAATTTTCTAGAAAAATGAAAAATTGTACATTTACAAATTTCCTATACATACAAGAAATTTTTTAAAAATTACTATTTAAATTTTTCAAAAATTTACTATTTTTATAGGAAATTTTTCAAAAATTTACTATTTTTATAGGAAATTTTTAAAAAATTTACTATTTTTATAGGAAAATTTTAAAAAATTTACTATTTTTATAGGAAATTTTTCAAAAATTTACTATTTTTAAAGGAAATTTTTCAAAAATTTACTATTTTTAAAGGAAATTTTTCAAAAATTTCCTATTTTTATAGGAAATTTTTCAAAAATTTACTATTTTTATAGGAAATTTTTCAAAAATTTACTATTTTTATAGGAAATTTTTAAAAAATTTACTATTTTTATAGGAAATTTTTCAAAAATTTACTATTTTTATAGGAAATTTTTCAAAAATTTACTATTTTTATAGGTAATTTTTCAAAAATTTACTATTTTTATAGGTAATTTTTCAAAAATTTACTATTTTTATAGGAAATTTTTAAAAAATTTACTATTTTTATAGGAAATTTTTCAAAAATTTCCTATTTTTATAGGAAATTTTTCAAAAATTTACTATTTTTATAGGAAATTTTTCAAAAATTTACTATTTTTATAGGAAATTTTTCAAAAATTTACTATTTTATAGGAAATTTTTCAAAAATTTACTATTTTTATAGGAAAATTTTCAAAAATTTACTATTTTTATAGGAAATTTTTCAAAAATTTACTATTTTTTTAGGAAATTTTTCAAAAAATTACTTTTTTTATTAGAAATTTTTCAAAAATTTACTATTTTTATAGGAAATTTTTCAAAAATTTACTATTTTTATAGGAAATTTTTCAAAAATTTACTATTTTTATAGGAAATTTTTAAAAAATTTACTATTTTTATAGGAAATTTTTTAAAAATTTACTATTTTTATAGGAAATTTTTCAAAAACTTACTATTTTTATAAGAAATTTTTCAAAAATTTACTCTTTTTATAGGAAATTTTTCAAAAATTTCCTATTTTTATAGAAAATTTTTCAAAAATTTCCTATTTTTATAGGAAAATTTTCAAAAATATCCTATTTTTATAGGAAATTTTTCAAAAATTTCTACTTTTATAGGAAATTTTTTAAAAATTTCCTATTTTTATAGGAAATTTTTCAAAAATTTCCTATTTTTATAGGAAATTTTTCAAAAATTTCCTTTTTTTATAGGCAATTTTTCAAAAATATATTATTTTTATAGGAAATTTTTGAAAAATTTACTATTTTTATAGGAAATTTTTCAAAAATTTATTATTTTTATAGGAAATTTTTCAAAAATTTACTATTTTTATAGGAAATTTTTCAAAAATTTACTCTTTTTATAGGAAATTTTTCAAAAATTTCCTATTTTTATAGGAAATTTTTCAAAAATTTCCTATTCTTATAGGAAATTTTTCAAAAATCTCCTATTTTTATAGGAAATTTTTTAAAAAATTTCCTATTTTTATAGGAAATTTTTTTCCTATAATAAGAAAATTTTCAAAAATTTTCATTTTGGCTAAAAATTTGTTAGTATTTTTAAATTTATTGAATACTTTTTCCATTTTTTCCCTCTCGAGCTTCCTTTTACTCGTGTATATTTACTTACACATTTTGGATTTTTCAAAACAGGGCTATAAAATATATAAATTTATGTTGTTTTTGTTAAAATTTATGTTTATAAAATATGAGATTTATCAAATATTTTTATGTGTTCACATTCTGCTATGAATTTTAGTCAATATTGGAATTTTTCTCTATAAACCTTAAAATTTATGACAAAGAAAACACTTGAATATTGTTATTCGAATTTTTTTTTTAGCACTAAATTTCGAAACTCATAAATATTCATAAACTTAAACTTGTGTATGTGAAAAAAAACTAAAATATTGGCTATTTATAAGAGAAAAGCTTGAAAAGGAAGTAAATTTCTAAGAAAAAAAAATCTTAAAGTAAAAATCTCAAGTGACTTGAAAATTTGAAAATAAAATTTGTAAAATATTTAAAAAGTAGTTTCTTCTTAAGGTATCAGATGTAAGTAAAACTTGTTATAATTTATGGAGTTATTAGAAATTTTACACTTTTTAAATTTAAAATTTTTCCTTAGTTTTTTTTGCATGACTTGTAATCAAATTTTTCTAATATTGTTCTGGTATGGGTTTACTTTTGTGTGTTCAAGTCTTAACAATTTCCCTAAAGCTTTTTGCTAAAATTTCAATTATTTTCAGGTAAATCTCTACTAATCCTTTCTTACCATTTATACAAGTGGAGTACACTTTTGCCTGTAGCTATAATTGCCAATTTACCATGTGCACGTATAAATCTACTTTTAAAGCCAGAAAATCCTACAAAAGAATATTTATATAAAATTTAAAAATAAAATTATACCTTTAGCCTTTTTACATAATTGTTATCTTTTTATCTATTTTGTTCCTTTTTTTAACTTAATGAAATTATACAAAGTAAAGAAAAACCTACAATTCCCTTAAAATTTCATCTTTACTTTTTTACCATCAGCACTAATTTAATATTTTAGTCACTTTTCCTAAAAATTATTATTCTTGCTCTTTTTATGTAGAAGCCCATTAAGCCAGTCTTTTTATGGACCTACCAACAAAAAAGAATAACCTTTTTTCCCCTTTTCTTATTTTCTATTATAAATAGAAACTACTGCAGTTTTTCAATCTAAACAAGAAATTCCTTAGATTTGTTAGAAAAGAACAAATATATCTAACATTTTCACCCCCTGCCAATTTTGTACCAAAAAAATAAAGAAAAGGAAAATAAGGTCAATTGTAATTTACAGCAAAATCTAACCTGAATTTTAAATATTGTGTTCGACGTTGCACAGTGGTTTGAAACTAAAAAAAAGGTAAAAAAATCTGTGTCTTCTAAACTGTACGCCTGATTGCATCAGTATGTGTGTTTATGAGAATTGGTAAGGAGAAACCAGATTTTTAAAATTTTTTTTTGGAAAAATATGAAATTTTTGAAAAATTTCTTGAAAATATATAAATTTTTTTAAAATTTTTTGAAATTCTTGAATAATTTCTTATAAAAATGAAAATTAAAAAAAAAATCCTATAAAAATAGAAAATTTTAAAAAAATTTCCTATAAAAATAGAAAACTTTTGAAAAATTTCTTATAAAAATAGAAAATTTTAAAAAAATTTCCTTTAAAATTTTAAATTTTTGAAAAATTTCCTTAAAAAAATGGAAAAATTTTGAAAAATTTCCTATAAAATTTTAAATTTTTTTAAAAAAAATCCCATAAAAATAAAAAAAATTTTGAAAAATTTCCTATAAAGATAGAAAATTTTTGAAAACCTCCCTATAAAGATAGAAAATTTTTGAAAAACTTCCTATAAAATTTTAAATTAAAAAAAAAAATCCTATAAAAATAGAGAATTTTCGCAAAATTTTCCTATAAAAATAGAAAATTTAAAAAAAAATCCTATAAAAATAGAAATTTTTTGAAAAATTTCCTACAAAAATATAATATTTTAAAAAAATTTCCTATTAAAATAGAAAATTTTAAAAAATTTCGTATAAAAATAGGAAATTTTTTAAAATTTTCCTTTAAAAATAGAAAATTTTTGAAAAATTTCCTATAAAAATAAAAAAATTTTGAAAAATTTCCTATAAAAATAGAAAATATTTTAAAAATTTCCTATAAAAATAGAAAATTTTTTAAAAATTTCCTATAAAAATAGAAAATTTTTGAAAAAATTTCCTATAAAAATAGAAAATTTTTGCAAAAATTTCCTATAAAAATAGAAAATTTCCTATAAAAACAGGAAATTTTTGCAAAAAATTTTCTATAAAAATATAAAATTTTTGCAAAAGTTCCAATAAAAATAGTAAATTTTTGAAATAATTTTCTCATAAATACTGATGCAATCAGTTTAGAATATACAGATTTGTTATCACTTTTTTTGGTTTCAAACCACTGTGCGCTGAGAAATATATGTTGTTAATATTCGTTAAAGGAGTTGAGTTTAAAGTTGAATCAGAAGAAAAAGGTTTATTTATAAACTTGAGAAATATGAACGATTTTAAAATAAACTTTAAGTCAATTTGTTATTTGGTTTCAAATGCGTTGAAGCAGAAGTGTTTGTCTTATTAGATGAAAGTTTTCAAGGATTTTTGATTTTAAAGGAGAAATAAAGGATTTGTTTTATGCTTTTTTGGATCCTAGGTAAAAGGTCAAATAGCGTATGGAATTTTAAGAAGCTGTAATTTTTTCTAACATATTACGAGTCTTACGAAAGTAGTTAAATTAACTTAATCAAAGAATATTGTGGCTTAGTTGGTTGGCAAATTAAGTCCTAATTTCTTATAAGAATAAGAAATTTTTGAAACATTTCTAAAACAAATGAGAAATTTTTGAAGCATTTCTTATAAGAATAAGAAATTTTTGAAACATTTCTAAAACAAATGAGAAATTTTTGAAGCATTTCTTATAAAAATTAAAAATTTTTTAAAATTTTCTAAAAAAAGAAATTTTTGAAAAATTTCTTATAAAAATAAGAAATTTTTGAAAAATTTCTTATAAAGCTGAGAAATATTTGAACAATTTCTTATAAAAAATAAGAAATATTTGAAATTTTTCTTATAAAAATAAGAAATTTTTGAAAAATGTCTTATAAAAATAAGATATTTTTGAAAAATTTCTTATAAAAATAAGAAATTTTTGAAAAATTTCTTATAAAAATAAGAATTTTTTGAAAAATTTCCTATAAAAATAGACATTTTTTTTAAAAAATTTCGTATGAAATCATAAACCTTTTCAAAAATTTCTTATAAAGAGAAAATTTAAAAAAAAATTTCGTATATAAAAAGAAAATTTTTGAAAAATTTCCTATAAAAATAGAAAATTTTTGGAAAAATTTCCTATAAAAATAGAAAATTTTTGGAAAAATTTCCTATAAAAATAGAAACTTTTTGGAAAAATTTCCTATAAAAATAGAAACTTTTTGGAAAAATTTCCTATAAAAATAGAAGCCTTTTGGAAAAATTTCCTATAAAAATATAAATTTTTTGCAAAAATTTCCTATAAAAATGGAAAATTTTTGCAAAAATTTCCTATAAAAATGGAAAATTTTTGCAAAAATTTCCTATAAAAATGGAAAATTTTTGCAAAAATTTCCTATAAAAATGGAAAATTTTTGCAAAAATTTCCTATAAAAATGGAAAATTTTTGCAAAAATTTCCTATAAAAATGGAAAATTTTTGCAAAAATTTCATATAAAAATAGAAAATTTTTGCAAAAATTTCCTATAAAAAGAAAATTTTTGAAAAATTTCCTATAAAAATAGAACATTTTTGGAAAAATTTCCTATAAAAATAGAAAATTTTGGCAAAAATTTCCTATAAAAATAGAAAATTTTTGCAAAAATTTCCTATAAAAATAGAAAATTTTTGCAAAAATTTCCTATAAAAATAGAAAATTTTTGCAAAAATTTCCTATAAAAATAGAAAATTTTTGCAAAAATTTCCTATAAAAATAGAAAATTTTTGCAAAAATTTCCTATAAAAATAGAAAATTTTTGCAAAAATTTCCTATAAAAATAGAAAATTTTTGCAAAAATTTCCTATAAAAATAGAAAATTTTTGCAAAAATTTCCTATAAAAATAGAAAATTTTTGCAAAAATTTCCTATAAAAATAGAAAATTTTTGCAAAAATTTCCTATAAAAATAGAAAATTTTTGCAAAAATTTCCTATAAAAATAGAAAATTTTTGCAAAAATTTCCTATAAAAATAGAAAATTTTTGCAAAAATTTCCTATAAAAATAGAAAATTTTTGAAAAAATTTCCTATAAAAATAAAAAATTTTTGAAAAACTTTTTTAAAAATTAGAAGTTTTTAAAAAATTCCTTATAACAATAGAAAATTTTTGAATAATTTCCTATAAAAAATAGAAAATTTTCTAAAAATTTCTTATAGAAATAGAAAACTTTTGAAAAATTTCTTATAAAAATAGAAAAAATTTTGAAAAATTTTCTATAAAAATAAAAAATTTTTGAAAAATTTCCTATAAAAATAGAAAATTTTGAAAAATTTCCAATAAAAATATAAAATTTTTAAAAAATTTCGCATTTATGACAATTTATTAAGTAAATTACAAACGGAAACAAAATTCAACTAAATTTATCAAATGCAATCCAATTTAGGTATTTACATTTAAACTTATTAATTTCCTTTACAAAAAATACCTTTAGTTATTACTATAATAAACCTGCACAAAAAAATATTCCATCATAGCCTTAAGTATTGAAAAATTCTTAAAGTATTACTATATGTTCAAATACAAACTAAACCTAATAACTAAATTCCTGACAGTCAATTACGTTTTAGTAAATGTAACTAAACCAAGTCACACCAACAATAAAAAAACACACATAAAATAAAATGGCTTAAGGCTAAAAGATTTACCAACATCAGAGGAAGAGATAATTCAACAAAAAATTTAATAACTTTTTTTATATTTTTTTGCAAAAAAAAATTCTACAAAAATCCTATAGAAATCTAGAAATGGAAGATACCTTTGGAAGATACGAATCAAGTTTTCCTATTGAACACAAATGACAGATAATATTGGAAAGAAAAAAAAAAAAAAAAACTAAAAATAAAATCGAAATGAAAAATACAAGATTATATCTATAGCGTCAATTCAAATGGAAAGGGGTTTTACTAAAAAAAAAACTAAATGAAAAAAGTTTTAATTGATTTGGTCTCATTAAAAGGTATAAATCTGTAATCAATCAAATAATCAATGTTAACTTTTGTTTGTATTAGATTGGGACTTTTTCCTCTTAGATGACGTTATCTATTTGCTATTAGTATTAGTAGGAAAATGCCTGTAGCATCTGTAAGAAGCTGTTACTAGGATTAGCAATGAAATTCTTTTCATTTGTACTCGTACTATATCGGCAGTTTATAGAAGTAGTAGTAAGTAGTAGTAGTAGTGGTAGTAAACAAGGAGTAAGTAGTTGATGTCGAATTATTGGTAAATGCGGTATGATGGGAATGGTTTAGAAATGTTTGTGGCACTGCTAAGCAGTATCAGTGTGTCTGTATGTATGTATCAGTTTGTATTTGTGTTTGTGAAGGCAAATAAAGTTCAACAAATGAATGTTTGTAGCATGTGCTTTTAAGGCTGCAATAGATCTGCTTTAGTATTGGAATTATTGTGAAAAGTTAATGCAACTGACATTCAAGTTGTCTATTTTCTATTTTTATTTTTTTTTTTCAATGTTCACAATACCAAAACCAGATTTGACAATACAAACAAATGTAAAGGCATACTTATACAGGGTGTGATGAAAAGGAATTGATAATGTTAGGTTGGACTGTAGCTGCTGTATAATTGATCTAATTAAATATCAGATAAAAATCCCCATTAAATATATCAGAATTTTGATACAGCAATTTAGGAAATGTCTATTATTGATTTAGTTTGGTATGATATCTTGGTACTTTTCCTAGTTGCAAACTTATCTCTCAGTCTAGTACTTTGCCCAGTGATAAGTGATCTTCTGTTATCCCTGACTTCCAGTGGAGCATAGGGCCTTAACCTATAGAACATATTTTTTTATAGAAAATTTTTCTATCAAAAATTTTTTTATAGAAAATTTTTCTATCAAAAATTTTTCTATAGAAAATTTTTCTATCAAAAATTTTTCTATAGAAAATTTTTTTATAAAATATTTTTCTATTGAAAATTTTTTTATAAAAATTTTTTTTTATCAAAAATTTTTCTATAGAAAATTTTTTTTATCAGAAAGTTTTCTATAGAAAATATTTTTATCAAAAATTTTTCTATAGAAAATTTTTTTATCAAAAACTTTTCTAAAGAAATTTTTTTTATCCAAAACTTTTCTATGCAACATTTTTTTATCAAAAACTTTTCTATAGAAAATTTTTTTATCAAAAACTGTTCTATAGAAAATTTTTTTATCAAAAACTCTTCTATAGAAAATTTTTTTTATCAAAAATTTTTCCCAAACCTGTTACATTTATTTATTAATGTAACAGATCAATTTATTGATAAAAAGCCAAAAAATGTTTGCGGAGAAACCAAATTCCTCGACGCGTTTCGATGGTTGGTTAAGCCATCTCTTCAGGAGGATTATCCCCAATTTAGACAGATCGAAAACCTCGCATTATTACTAAATTTACAAACATAACTATTAAGAATTATGTTCATAAACCAAAAGTAAAAGCGTAGATTATCGACTGAACAAAAACAAACATTTTTCAGTTTTGGTTTATGAACATAATTCTTAATAGTTATGTTTGTAAATTTAGTAATAATGCGAGGTTTTCGATCTGTCTAAATTGGGGATAATCCTCCTGAAGAGATGGCTTAACCAACCATCGAAACATTTTTTGGCTTTTTATCAATAAATTGATCTGTTACATTAATAAATAAATGCAACAGGTTTGGGATCAAATGCAAGTACTCTTCTTTTTGAATAATATTTACATCCCGACTATTTTGTTATTTTTTCAAAAATTTTTCTATAGAAAATTTTTTATCAAAAATTTTTCTATTGAAAATTTTTTGATCCAAAATTTTTTTATCAAAAATTTTTCTATTGAAAATTTTTTTATAAAAAATTTTTCTATTGAAATTTTTTTTAAAAAAAATTTTTTTATCAAAAATTTTTCTATAGAAAATTTTTTTATCAAAAATTTTTCTATAGAAAATTTTTTTATCAAAAATTTTTCTATAGAAAATTTTTTTATCAGAGAGTTTTCTATAGAAAATTTTTTTATCTAAAATTTTTCTATAGAAAATTTTTTTATCAAAAACTTTTCTAAAGAAATTTTTTTTATCAAAAACTTTTCTGAAGAAATTTTTTTTTTATCAAAAACTTTTCTATAGAAAATTTTTTTTATCCAAAACTTTTTTTTCTATAGAAAATTTTTTTATCAAAAATTTTTCTATAGAAAATTTTTTTATCAAAAATTTTTTTATCAAAAATTCTTCTATAGAAAATTTTTTTATCAAAAATTTTTCTATAGAAAATTTTTTTATCAAAAATTTTTCTATAGAAAATTTTTTTATCAAAAATGTTTCTATGGAAAATTTTTCTATAGAAAATTTTTCTATAGAAAATTTTTCTATAGAAAATCTTTTTATCAAAAATTTTTCTATAGAAAATTTTTTTTCAAAAATTTTTCTCTTGGAAATTTTTTTTATCAAAAACTTTTCTATAAAACATTTTTTATCAGAAACTTTTCTATAGAAAATTTTTGAAATCAAAAATTTTTCTTTAGAAAAATTTCTTTATCAAAAATTTTTTTATCATAAATTTTTCTATAGAAATTTTTTTTTTATCAAAAATTCTTCTATAGAAAATTTTTTTATCAAAAATTTTTCTATAAAATTTTTTTTTAGTAAAAAATTTTCTATAAAATTTTTTTTTATCAAACATTTTTCTATAGAAAATTTTTTTATCAAAAATTTTTCTATACAAGATTTGAACATTTTTTGATATAAAAATATTTTTATCGAAAATTTTTACAGAAAAATATTTTTGTCGAAAAATTTTCTATAAAAATATTTTTATCGAAAATTTTTACAGAAAATATTTTTATCGAACAATTTTCCAAAGAAAAATATTTTTATTAAAAATTTTATCAAAAATTTTGTATCGAAAATATTTAAAAAATATAAAAATCTAAACAGTTTAATATTAGAATTTATTTCTGTTTTGAAAAACATTCCCAATGTTTTTAAAAATAATAGTGTCGTGGCAACAATGTTCGAGAATATATTTCTTCGTTCTCTCGAACCATGTATTTCGTTGTTTTAAACTGGATTTTGAGTTGTTGGCAAGAGCCTATTTTGTCTTTAACTTTTCTTTAACAAAGTGGCTCCAACCAACTCTGTTAACATTCAAATTCCCACTGAATGATTTTAATACTCATTTTCACGAGTTTTATTAATGATCTTGTGGTATTTGCTAAAATTAAAAAAAAAAATCACCGGCTTCTGGTGGTATGGGCTGTCTACTCCTGCTTTTTAATACGTGATTCAATGTCCTCGTCGGCTCCACCCTTTGTAGCTAAACTACCGAGATAATTAAAGGCATCTACACATCCAATAACCTTTTCATTATTCACATTGTTGTGTGTCGATGGGTTTGCGCCATAGCCTCCGGGCATAATCTTTATCTTGGAAATATAAATTTAAAGCCCAACTGCCCGAGATTCAACAGTGATAGCGTTAGTGTTTTCTTGAAGGTGACCTGAGCTTTTACTGAGAAGACATACATCATCAGCGTATTCCAAGTCCTCGGTTTGTTTAACTGATGTACATTGGATACCGTGCCAGTTATTCAAAGCAATGCGCATTAAGTTGTCGGTGACGAGTACAAAAAGTATAGGCGACAAGATACATCCTTGTCTTACTCCAGTAGTAACTTCGAAGGTATAAGACAACTTACCTTTGCATAGGACCCGACATTTAAAATCCGAGTACATTGCCCGAATTAAGTTCAAAATTTTCGTTAGCATGTTACGATTTTCAAAAATTCTCCATAGATAGCTCCTATTGACACTGTCGAAGACCTTCATAAAGTCGATAAACGCTAGGTAAATGGGGGAGCGGAATTCATTACATTTCTCTAGTACTGTTCTTACTGTGTTGACTAGGTCAGCACATTATCGATTCTCACTGAACCCAAACTGATTTTCGCGGAAAATAGCGGAAATTGCATTGGATATTCTGTTAAAAATTGCTTGACTTAGTATTTTGGTCGAAATTGGAAGAAGTATTTTTACCTTTTAGTTATTGTAGTCTTTGGAGTCACAGTGATTGGTGATACTTTACTTTTACAACTTCCATCAATTTTGTCAATTTTGTATAACCCTTTAATACCTACTTAAAGCCTCACTACTTGATTGTGGCACAAATATACGAAAGCAGATTGAAAAATATTTTCCAAGAACTAATATTACTTATGAGCATAGACTAACTTCTAAGTTCTTAAGAAGTTTAAGGTAGTTTTTACTTGAGATAGCACAGAATAATGTTCTGGTGAGCAGATAATTCTTCTGGCTTTTAAGAATTCCTCATCAACGAATAAATTAATTTTCAGAAAATCAAATTTTCTGAAAATGAAAATTTTTAGTGCACTTCACAATTTTAGAATTTCCAAGGCACTGCTCAATCCCTAACAACGTCGACTGCTGCATATCCACTCCCCTTTTTGAGAAATCCTTTACTGTGACTATCTCTAGATATTTACTTTCACTAATGATGGATATCCGAAGGTATACACGAATGGATCTTAGTCAAAGAAGGGAATGGTGCATGCTTCATTATCTATATATTAGGAAAGGAAATATATTTAAAGCTTCCTGATCTCTGAAGTACACTTCAGGCCGAGATATCGGCTATATACAAGACAGACAAGTGGCAGAAATATCAAAGAATAAACGACAAATGTATCGATAGCCAAGTCACCATAAAATACCTAATGACCATACGACATCTGTTCTGACTTGCGAATGCCGGGCATCTTTCAATGGCGATGGTGATTGCTATATTGTACTCTTACGGGTTTCAGTTGTATTCACGTACCTGGTAACACTATTGCTGATAAACTTGCTAGATCAGATGTAACGAAGATGTTGACCAATTTACTTGCATGCCGCTATCCGCTTGCACGTCGCTAATAAGTACGGCAATCTCTACACGAATCAGCCCTAAACACTTAGTTCACTGAAACCGATAGAAATTTTTCAAAACGTTGATCGCAACCCTCACAGGGGACTGCGTTTTTGGGTTGCATGTCAGATGAAGAATTTATATTCTTAAAAGTTTTGTTTTAAAAATATTTAAATGATCATAATTTTAATAAAATTATCAAAATATTTTAAAAAAGCTTTGGAAATAATCATAATTCGATGTTCCTTTTTTATGAAATTTGTTATGATTTATAGTGAAAGATTTAAAACGGTCAGCCAGACAAGCTTTCATTTTAATAAAAGAAATATATGTAATCTTCTTTCAAAATAATTTTATAGCTTTAAAAGAAGCTTTTAAACTAACTGGGCCTTTTTTTAAATAATATTTTTTTAAAGATTTTGGTTTCAGAAATAGCAAAATAATTTAAAAAGCTTTAAAATAAGCTTTTTAAGTAGTGGGGAGTTTTTTTCTAAATAATTAAATTCATTAAAATTTCTGTTTCAAAAATATAAAAAATAAAGCTTTTAAACTTTCCACTGGTTAAAAAGCTTTTTAAGATATTTTTTATATACATATATTTTAGAAACTAAAATTAAGTTATTAGAAAAAATTTCCAACTATTATTTAAATATTTCTGAAACAAATATCTTCCCAGCAAAACAAGTACTCTGATAACTGGTTACCTTGTAACGACTACAACATACCATCCGAATAAATAATAAGTTATTACAGAAGTACTTATTTGTAATTAAGATAGTAATTTAAACTGAATGGCCCCGGTTAAAATCCCACCAAGGGCAACTATTTTTTTTAGTTTTTTTTTATTAAAAGAGTATTTTTAAATGATTTTTGAATTTTAAGAACTTAAATATTATCTTCTGTAAAAAAAATTTGTAAAACTAACTCACGTTAATGAAAAATTCTAATTGGTCTTAACTTGGTAAGCCCAACTTATCTGGGTCATCCTTCATCTCAACTGTGGACACACACCTCCTCATGGTATCACCCGGGGAGCTAGTTTAACACCCATTAATATTGTGAGTTAACATGTTCCGAGAGTTGTCCCATTAGATCGATAAAAATGGGTTAGGATTACGGGCTAGTAACCCTCTCTTGAAAAAAAATACAATGAAGAGGATAAAATTAGAATTGAAATGTCCCACTACCTAATATTAGAGGAGGATGTCCGAAACTTCGATAGAAAGACCAAGTAGAGGAACATTTTTCAAAGCTTGGCCTATAAAAAAAAAGAATATTCGCACGAGATCGAAATCCATGGAATTCTTAAATATGCTCGGACTTTGACCTTAACAGGTTGTAACATTTAAGTAAGTAAGAGTCAATCTTATGTAAAAACTTATACAAAAAAGAAGATTTAAATTGTTTAAGTTTTAAAATAATTTTAAAAAAGTTTTAAAATAATTACAAAAAATCGTATAAAAATATTTTTACAAAAATTACAACAAAGCAAAAAAAAGCAGTCAAAAACAAAGTTATTTTCACATGATTTTGGATCTAAAAATAAAAATTGTTTATATTAATTATAAGGTGCTAAGTTTTCAACATATGAAGTAGCTCAGTGGAAGAGTCTCTGCCTAGCAGTCGGAGGGTCTGGGTTCGAGCCCCCATGGGATCATAAAAAAAATTTGTATTTCGTTTAAAAATATATGTTTTTAATAAAACAACAACAAAAAAGTTGTTGCTGTTGTTGTTGTTGCTTTGAAATTGCTTACCCAAGTCATTACTTTTCTGCAATTGGTAAGTACTTGCCTCCAATGACATCCCCATGTTAATGTAATGACTTAAACAGCGAATGAGTAAGTAGTTCGTGTAACTGTTTAACTCATTATTTGGTAATGAAAAGTTTTACTGGGTTGTTTTACTTGTTCATATAATGTTTTTCTCAATTTAAATGTTTTCTATTAAAAGCTTGAAAAAGCTACAAATATTTTATCGTATAAAAAAGATATTTCGATTGATTATTATTATTAACTTTAATAGAGCATATTTGCAATAAAAAATTTTTGTAATCCTGCTTAAAAGCTTTTATTTCACAAAAAAAAAAAGCTTTTTATTAAAACTGCATAATAAAGAAAAGCAGTCAATAATTTGTGGGTCATCAAAGCTTTCTTTAATGTAAAAAGACTTAATCGTGTTTGTTCTTTTAAATAACTTTCCAAATTGACCTCTTAAAAAAAGTATATTTGCTTGGCACTGCAGCCTTTAAAAAAATCCAATTTTTCTCACAAAAAAAGATTTTCATTTAAACATATTTTTTTCTACATTCTATTTAGTTTTTTTTTTGAATCTTTTCTATTTATTTCTTTCTTTCTTTGTGGTTTTTTGAAACGATTGCGGCAGCGATAAGCCAAAGTCAATGTGTATTATTGATAGATTTTCTTTTCACATGTTCCAAATATCTACGAGAATACTTAAATATATAGAATAATAATGAAAAGAAGCCAGGAATAAGATATAAAAAAAATGTTATATGTACAACATTACACTAACTATATACATACAATAGGAATGCTGGTAGTATATTACACAATGTCGATGAGAAAGTGTAATGTTCAATTTAACAAATAAAATGAACTCAAATAAGATGAAATGAAAAAAATATATTAAATAACGGCTGCTAGGGCAAAAATCCAAATATATCTCATCTTCAGTTTCTAGGACTCTGTTTTTTAAATACACATGCCAACAGATAGATTTATTTACACACAAGCAAACAAACAAACAAATGACATTTGTTGGCAGTTCTTTCGAATACAAACGTATGGATGGCTTGGAAAATCTTGAGCTTTTTTATTAGTTTTTTTTTTTGCTGCAGTAAAGTGAATGAGAAATAGTTTCTTAGTTTATATTATTGTATAAATACTTTAGCATCCTCAAACAGCACAAGAAGTCGTTTTCTTATTAAACTCACATCCGCCGGAAATGATGAATGAAAAAGTGTGAGTGAGTACCCAGTAGTTTAATATAAACAAAAACTTGCTGAGTAGCTGATAACTTTATAACAAGTGATCAGCTGAAAAATTTAGAGATATAGTGTTAGATACGTCTTAAAGATCAAACTTCACTAGCTGATTCAACCACTTCCCGCGACTCTAAACCCCTTTAAAACTTCTGGGTATTTATTTGTTCTCCAACTTTATTTTATAGTTCCGCAATATTCACACTCACGTTCGATTGCAGCAAAGTTTTAATGTAATTTGTGTTAGTTGCAACAGTTTTTTTTCTTTAACGCTATATATCAAACTCAATGATTTCTAATGTGATCTTTAAATATTGATAAAGAGCTTGAGAAGAAAAATAAGGCAAAAATCGTTCAAAAAAAAAAAACTAACCTATTGATGCAGTCAAAAAAGTGTGAAACGAATTCCGAAAGGCTGTTAGAAGTGTTATAAAAAAAGTTTAATTTAAAAGTTTTCTAGAGTGTTAAATATCTACAGACATGTTGAGAAATAAGTTTAATGTTTAAAGGAAGTTAAACTAAAATATATAAATCTATAAAAAATGTATCTAGTGAATATACATTTCTAAAACCCATGCGAAATTGAAATGGTATTGCAGCAGAGAATTCGTTTTAGATAATTATCTTAATGTGCGTATAAGTAACAAGTAATGGATAACTCACACAGTCTTAACAAAGGTTACACCACTCCTCAAAATGAAACTTTTTGCGTTACAATATACCATTTTAAATACACAATTTTCATTACATTCTAAACCTGGGACAAAATCGCCGCATTCGATATCGATCAAAATGTAGGATATTTCAGAAACATTTGTATTGCCTACTTTAAGGGTAATCTCTATAATATGTAAAAATTTTGCTATAGAGTTTAACGAAAATTTTTCTATAGAAAAATTTTTTTAACGAAAATTTTTCTATAGAAAAATTTTTTTAACGAAAATTTTTCTATAGAAAAATTTTTTTAACGAAAATTTTTCTATAGAAAAATTTTTTTAACGAAAATTTTTCTATAGAAAGATTTTTTGTAACGAAAATTTTTCTATAGAAAAATTTTTTGTAACGAAAATTTTTCTATAGAAAAATTTTTTGTAACGAAAATTTTTCTATAGAAAAATTTTTTGTAACGAAAATTTTTCTATAGAAAAATTTTTTTTATCAAAAAATTTTCTATAGAAAAATTTTTTTATCAAAAAATTTTCTATAGAATTTTTTTTTTATAAAAAACTTTTCTATACAAAAATTTTTTTAACGAAAATTTTTCTATACAAAAATTTTTTTAACGAAAATTTTTCTATACAAAAATTTTTTTTAACGAAAATTTTTCTATAGAAAAATTTTTTTAACGAAAATTTTTCTATAGAAAAATTTTTTTAACGAAAATTTTTCTATAGAAAAATTTTTTTAACGAAAATTTTTCTATAGAAAAATTCTTTTAACGAAAATTTTTCTATAGAAAAATTTTTTTAACGAAAATTTTTCTATAGAAAAATTTTTTTAACGAAAATTTTTCTATAGAAAAATTTTTTTAACGAAAATTTTTCTATAGAAAAATTTTTTTAACGAAAATTTTTCTATAGAAAAATTTTTTTAACGAAAATTTTTCTATAGAAAAATTTTTTTAACGAAAATTTTTCTATAGAAAAATTTTTTTAACGAAAATTTTTCTATAGAAAAATTTTTTTAACGAAAATTTTTCTATAGAAAAATTTTTTTAACGAATATTTTTCTATAGAAAAATTTTTTTAACGAAAATTTTTCTAAAGAAAAATTTTTTTAACGAAAATTTTTCTATAGAAAAATTTTTTTAACGAAAATTTTTCTATAGAAAAATTATTCTAACGAAAATTTTTCTATAGAAAAATTATTCTAATGAAAATTTTTCTATAGAAAAATTTTTCTAACGAAAATTTTTCTATAGAAAAATTTTTCTAACGAAAAAATTTTTTATCGAAAATTTTTCTATAGAAAAATTTTTTTATCGAAAATTTTTCTATAGAAAAATTTTTTTATCGAAAATTTTTCTATAGAAAAATTTTTTTATCGAAAATTTTTCTATAGAAAAATTTTTTTATCGAAAATTTTTCTATAGAAAAATTTTTTTATCGAAAATTTTTCTATAGAAAAATTTTTTTATCGAAAATTTTTCTATAGAAAAATTTTTTATCGAAAATTTTTCTATAGAAAAATTTTTTTATCGAAAATTTTTCTATAGAAAAATTTTTTATCGAAAATTTTTCTATAGAAAAATTTTTTTATCGAAAATTTATCTATAGAAAAATTTTTTTATCGAAAATTTTTCTATAGAAAAATTTTTTTATCGAAAATTTTTCTATAGAAAAATTTTTTTATCGAAAATTTTTCTATATAAAAATTTTTTTATCGAAAATTTTCTTATAGAAAAATTTTTTTATCGAAAATTTTTCTATAGAAAATTTTTTTTATCGAAAATTTTTCTATAGAAAAATTTTTTTATCGTAAGTTTTTCTATAGAGAAATTTTTTATCGTAAATTTTTCTATAGAAAAATTTTTATCTTAAATTTTTCTATAGAGAAATTTTTTTATCGTTAATTTTTCTATAGAAAAATTTTCCTTAGAACATTTTCTATAGAAAATTTTTCTTCAGAAATTGTTTTATAGAAAAATTGTTTGAGAAAGTTGCTTTAACAAAGCGGCACTAACTGACTTTTCTAATATAAAACCCAGCTGAATTCTTTTAATACACATTTTCAAATTTTTTTAACGAAAATTTTTCTATAGAAAATTTTTTAACGAAAATTTTTCTATAGAAATATTTTTCTATAGACAAATTTTTTTATCGAAATTTTTTCTATAGAAAAATTATTTTATCGAAATTTTTTCTATAGAAAAATTTTTTTATCGAAATTTTTTCTATAGAAAAATTTTTTTATCGAAAATTTTTCTATAGAAAAATTTTTTATCGAAAATTTTTCTATACAAAAATTTTTTTATATAAAATTTTTCTATAGAAAAATTTTTTTAACGAAAATTTTTCTATAGAAAAATTTTTTTAACGAAAATTTTTCTATAGAAAAATTTTTTTAACGAAAATTTTTCTATAGAAAAATTTTTTTTATCAAAAAATTTTCTATAGAAAAATATTTTTTTCAAAAAATTTTCTATAGAAAAATTTTTTTATCAAAAAATTTTCTATAGAATTTTTTTTTTTTATAAAAAACTTTTCTATAGAAAAATTTTTTTAACGAAAATTTTTCTATAGAAAAATTTTTTTAACGAAAATTTTTCTATAGAAAATTTTTTTTAACGAAAATTTTTCTATAGAAAAATTTTTTTAACGAAAATTTTTCTATAGAAGAATTTTTTTAACGAAAATTTTTCTATAGAAAAATTTTTTTAACGAAAATTTTTCTATAGAAAAATTTTTTTAACGAAAATTTTTCTATAGAAAAATTTTTTTAACGAAAATTTTTCTATAGAAAAATTTTTTTAACGAAAATTTTTCTATAGAAAAATTTTTTTAACGAAAATTTTTCTATAGAAAAATTTTTTTAACGAAAATTTTTCTATAGAAAAATTTTTTTAACGAAAATTTTTCTATAGAAAAATTTTTTTAACGAAAATTTTTCTATAGAAAAATTTTTTTAACGAAAATTTTTCTATAGAAATTTTTTTTTAACGAAAATTTTTTTTAACGAAACATTTTTTTATCGTAAGTTTTTCTATAGAGAAATTTTTTATCGTAAATTTTTCTATAGAAAAAATTTTTTATCGAAAATTTTAGATAAAAAAATTTTTTCTATAGAAAAATTTTCCTTAGAACATTTTCTATAGAAAATTTTTCTTCAGAAATTTTTTTATAGAAAAATTGTTTGAGAAAGTTGCTTTAACAAGGCGGCACTAACCGACTTTTCTAATATAAAATCCCAGCTGAATTCTTTTAATACACATTTTCACGAGTTTTATTAGTGATCGTGAAAATTACAAAAAGTCTTCGGCTTCTGGTGGTATGGGCAGCCTACTCCTGCATACAAGTTTCGCTACAGTATTGGTTATTTTTCAAAAGTTTCCTGATAGTAAAAAAAGTTCATTTAATCTAAATATTTTGACAAACAAAATGTAGATTTCAAATTTTATTAAAGTTTTGGCAAAATCGATTATTTTGCAAATCTCTAAGTTATATTGCACAATATTTGCTTAAAAGTCCGAGTTTTCAAACCATATCGAATGCGTCGATTGGGCTTCTGAAAACTACAAACGAAGTTATTTTTCTGATTGAACATATTTTAGTGACCTCTACGGCTTTCAGCTGTTCAATATCATTACTATTGGAGTTGGGTTTCATTTATATAATAAAAATAAGTGTCGCTATGCTATTGAAAGAATTTTTCTAAAACTAAACAATAAAATTTACTGTGTTTTAAGTTATGCTATTTTTATGCTAAAAAATCGAAAAAAAATATTTTATTTTTTTAAACTTTTCACTGCATCAATTTTATGCGATTCCTGCTGGGAATCTAATATCGTTGCTATTGTTTTGCTAAAAACAATTTCACTGATTGCAAATATACCATAAAAAACTATTAGCAGATTTTTTAAAAATATTCACAGTTGGGATTTTCATTTAAATACAACAGAAAACAATGACTTTGTTATACCGCTTTTCCCACTAAAAATTGTTTAAATTTAAAAATAGAAATGTTTTAAAACTAAAATTTGCTCGTGTGTATTTCGGTTTTATTCAGCTTTAATTATCTTATACATTGTCATGAGATAATATAATACCAATTCAGCTTTAAGGCCTTTGACTTTAGCGCCAAGAAATTATGTTGTAAGTTTACATGGCAGAACATATTAAAAGCCATATTGTTCTTCTTATATTGAAGTTAAGCTAAAAGTAAAGTCTTTAGTAATAGACCATAAAATACCCTAGCCCTTTATTAATAAAAGTACAAAATTGTACATTTATTTTTACAACTTTTCGAAACTAATTTTTCACAAAAGCGCCTACGACTTGTTTGATATTTTATATGTTTAACGATTTTTATTTATTTATGCTTTTATTTCTTTATGTATTGGTATTGGTCCTAAAGAAACATATAAGTCAAAATAAGTACCAAAAATTAGTTTTTGTTAAAAAAATATACTAAAAAATACTTATTTTCGTAGCTGATCCAAACCCAATTTCTCTTTCTATCGCTTTTGGCTTTGGACATATAATCTTACAAAATTTTCCCCTTTTATACCGCAGAATAGGCGAATTACCAAAAAGTACTAAATACGCGTCCTTTTATTTTTATTGTTGATCTTAACGCATATTCATATTTGTTTCTATCTCTTTCCGTTTAAATTATCCCCCTAATTCATAAATAAAAAATATAGCTATGACAATCTTATAATTCAAATTGTGCATACAAATTTTCTATTATAAGTCTTTGAAAACTGTATAAGAAACTATACTTGAATTCTTTTCCGTTTTTATGCCATTAGTCAAAAAAAGTACCAAAAACGGGTTTAATATTTTTTTATGTATATCAATTGTAGTGTAAATTTTCATATGTTAATTGGTTCAAAGGTATATATGGATCAAAAACTAACAATATTTTGTTTTTTAGACTTTTAAACACATGTTCCCTAATTTTCATTTAATCTTGTTTCCATCGTCTTTGTTATTGTCCTCATTAGTCCCATTAGTCGAAAAAGTACCAAAGACGTGTTTGATGTTTTTGACGTTTTTCGATTGCAGTATAAATTTTGTTCCTATATTAACTTTTGAATTGGGTCAAAAAGTACTAAAATTTACTTTCTATTGCATATTTGATAAAGTCTCCTGTCAGTTATCTGGAAGATCCATATCGTTGTTAGTTTAGGAGATCTGGCATTATTAATTTTTCTCTTTTCTACAATGTTTTACAAAGTTAGGGGCAGAATTTGCAAAAAGTACTGAACATGTGTTTAGTTTTAGTTTTTACTGATGATTTAAAGGTACAGGGCCAATACACGCGGCTGCGGGCGGTCGTAGTATTGCCAGTACATAAAATGTGCGCTTGTTTACAAAAATGTTCATATAAAAAAATCTGGCAGCACTGAAAAAATCTGCCGCGCGGAAAAGTAGAACAAAGTTCTACTTTTTTCCATTGCCGCTTCAAATTTGACAAATCAAAAAAACAGCTGATTGCCGCCCGCAGCCGCTTGCCGCGTACATTGGCCTTCTACCTTAAGACTAAATTCGTTTTTGTTTATGTCGCTATTGCTTTCCATATCGATGTTAGTTTCGGAGATATGAAGTTACTAATTTTACACTTTTTTACCCTGAAAGGGATGGAATTTGCAAAAAGTACCGAACACATGCCCTTTAATTTTTACTGCTGATCTAAGACTAATTTCGTTTTTGGTTTATGTCGCTATTGGTTTCCAAGATATTACTATTATTACCATTTTTTTCCATTTTTAACCTAAATTGAAAGTACCAAAAACGTCTATATGTTATACTTTTGACTTAATTGGTTTAAAAGTTACGCAAAGTTTAAAAAATGCAATCGATTATTTTCCCGTGTTTGCCCTTTTTACCCAATTTATCAAAAGGTACCAAACACGTGTTTGTTATTTTTGAATACTTAAGGATTGCGGTATAGATTGCCCTCAATGTTTATTGGTTCAAAGATACGTATGATTTGAAAAAGTACCAAAAAAATGGTTTTAACCCTTTTTTCGTTTTTGTTTGTGTTGCTATTGATTTCCATTATATTACTATTATTACTATTGTTTTCCTTTTTTAGCCCTCCATTGAAAGTACCAAACCCGTTTATATATTATACTTTAGGCTTAGTTGATTTAAAAGGTATTCAAAGTTTTAAAAAAATAACCTCGATTATTTTCCCGTGTTTGCCCTTTTTACCCAATTTATCAAAAAAGTGCCAAACACGTGTTTATTATTTTTAAATACTTATGGATTGCGATATAGATTGTACCTCTATGTTTATTGGTTTAAAGGATACGTATGGTTTGAAGAAGTAAAAAAGTACCAAAAAAATTGTTTTAACCCTTTTAGTCCCATTTTGAAAAAGTACCAAATATGTGTCTCCTTATTTTCGTAGAAAATCCAAATCCTATTTCAATTTTGTTTGTATTTCTAGTTGTTTCAGAGATATAAGGCTACTAGTTCAATTCCGATGAGTGATTTAGGTGATGTTGGATACCCAGCAACGGTTCTTATTGGACTTAACTTGGTAAGACCAGAGTCTTCTTGGTTATCTTTCATCTCAACTCTGGACTTCGACTTCCTCGTAGTATCATCCGAGGAACTTCGTTAACACCCATTTTTATAGTTAGCAAACATGTTCTGCGAATTCTCCCATAAGAACTATAAAACAAGTAAGAAAGTGCTATAGTCGGTCAAGCCCTTCCATACGATACCCTTCACCACTAAGGTCAAAAGTGTTATTTTTCCTGTATAAAGACAAATATTCCAAAATTTTGCCATCATACAAACATATTCTCAAAACTTATATATTTAAGCTGCTTCCGACATTTGGACTTATATGAGAGCTAGGGTCAAATGTGGACTGATTATCTCGAAATTTTTCAAATTTATTACAGTTGTAACAAAAATTATGTATGCAAAAAATAAACTTAAAATTCCCATTATCTTCAGATTTACGAGCGTTTTAGTGATTTTTGTCTCATTTAGTGCGTTTTTAAAGAAAAGTTTGTACGGAAGCTATGATCAAATGTGGACCGATTTTAACGAAATTTGGTACAGTGATTTAGGTTTACATAAGCAATATTTGATTAAAATTTTAACGAATTTCAATAGCCGTGGTCCCATTATCAAAAAAATGATCTGTGCGAAATTTCATCAAATTATCTTTAGAATTGCGACCTGTAGTTTGATTACAAAGTTTACATGGGGGTCCAGCCAGCCAGACGGACGGACGAACATCGCTTAATCGACTCAGAAAGTGATTCTAAGCCTATTGGTATACTAAAAGGTGGGCCTAAGACAAATATTTCCATGCATTACATACATCAGCACAAACTTATAACACCCTTTCCACCTATGGTAGTGAAGGGTTAAATATGGGTTAGGACGTCGGCCTAGTAACCCACTCCTTAAAAAAAAAAAAATTCTTATAAAAAATTATAAATAAGAATAAAAACGGCCCCTTATGTTAGAAGAGGACATGCGAAACTCTGATGTAAAGACCAAGTAGAGGAAAATCAAAGCTTGGCCTACGAACTTAGAGAATGGAATTCTATAATATGCCAGCCTTTTGGCCTTGACAGGTTTTAAATATAGGTCATTAAAGTAAGTAAGTTATCGGATCATTACTTTCATTACCTCCCCATAGAACTGTATTTTAGGTTTAGAGAATTGGCCTATATTCCGACTATACCTCCCATATAGGACCAACTCTCAAAAATCACTTTTATATTCCGAAACCCACAAAAACGCTTATAAATCGAAAGATAACTGTTAAAGCTTTGTACAGATAAGCCTTTGTGCATAGAAAACGACAATAGAAATTTCTTGTCAATCGGTCCACATTTGACGGTAGTTTCCGTAATAGACCAGCTACGGGAAATTATCAAAAACATACTTAACTCTTGAGAAATTTTTGGTGTAATACGAAAAAATTCATTAATTAGTCCATTGTTGGTAAAGGGTTATCTTCTGAAATATTAGACATATGACAATGATTTTGACAATGTCTTGCCCTTTGACTATAACTTAAACTATGATTATGACTTGAACCTTGACTATAACTTGTACTTAAACTATGGCTTGTGCATTGACTATGAATCGCACTTTGATTATGACTTAAATTTTGACCATGACTTGTACTTCGACTTATATTTCCGCTGTGATTATAGCTCTGACTTAGTCACATGAACTTAAATCTGACTAAAGCTCATGTTAGTCCAAAGTTAAGAGGAAAACGTATAAATATATTAATTTTGCCTCGGAAATATGAAGTGTTTCAATAAGAAAAACATTAACAAGTAAGAGTGTTATATTCGGCTGTGCCGAATCTTATATACCCACCATCAAGTTGTGTTAAATTTAGAAACATATCTCATATATCTACAAGGATGCAGCTAATTCAAAATCTGGACCAAAACTGAAAAAATCGCTAAGCTAATTGGTATTGTTGGCAAAACCTTTAGACTAAATTCGGTTGCCGTAGCTTTATAGTTCAACATTTAAAAATATTTTAGTGGTTTCCCCAGTATTTACTTTGATCAAAATTCGGTCTCATAACCGGGTATAGTTTTACATTAATAAGTTGTTAAATACTTTTCGTTAATATGTAGTTAGGCTAAACACAATAATAGTAATACGGCAGGTCCATATATATTAGGAGATCCTAATGCATTCATCATATATAGAGTCTGAGCTGAACATTGATTGATGCCTATATAATTTCATAGGTGCAATCTTAATATCATGAATGTACCTCCAAATCATTTTGATTGCAGATATAAAATGTTGACCGATTGTTAAAAAATTTTACACACTGGCTGATGTATATAGAGAGGTTATTCTTGCAAAATGTAGTGACCATAGCTATCATAGTTTCAAGTTTTATAGCTTTTAACTGGACTTTGCTAAAATTTTTGGTTTCCATGAGTGTTTTTTATATGAAAGCTAAAGTCAAATATGGACTGATTCCTATAAAATTTGATAAACTGATCAAAAATTGCATAATTTAAATATAATCGTCATAGCTATCGGGTGTTTTTTATTGAGGTATAGAACTTTAAGTTGGCATCACTTTTTTAACTGGCGCCATGACGGTCATTTTGTCAGCTGTTAAGTGATTAATATTTAGTTTGGTTTGCCATTTCATCATGAACTGGTTGACAAAAGAACAACGCTTGCAAATCGTGCAAATTTATTTCGAAAATAATGGTTCAGTTCGCGAAGTTTACCGCAAGCTCCGTCCATTTTATGGTCGACATAATCGTCTATCAGAGCAATTAATTCGGTTAACCATGGATCGTTTTCGCACTACGTTTACTCTATGTGATAATACGCATCCGCAGCGACGTCGAACAGTGCGCACCGAAGAAACAATTGCCGCTGCAGAGCAAAGTGTTGAAGAGGACCCGAATGAATCGATTCGCCACCGTGCACAGCAATTGGAGCTTTGTCCATCAACTTTATGGAAGATTTTGCGTAAAGATCTTGGCTTGCGACCTTACAAGATCCAGCTTGTGCAAGAATTAAAGCCGCGAGGCCATGCAATGCGTCGTGATTTTGGTGTATGGGCCGAAAATGAGATTGATCTCGATGCTGATTTTCATCGCAAAATTTTGTTCAGTGATGAGGCTCATTTTTGGTTGAATGGCTACGTCAACAAGCAAAATTGCCGCATTTGGAGTGAAGAGAATCCACATGAGACCCTTGAGACGCCATTACATCCGCAAAAACTGACTGTTTGGTGTGCTCTATGGGCTAGTGGAGTCATTGGGCCATACTTCTTCCGAAATAATGCTGGAGAGTCAGTTACCATAAATGGAGACCGGTATAGAGCCATGATAACCGACTATTTTGTTCCCCAATTGGATGGCATGAATGTGGATGAGTTGTGGTTCCAACAAGACGGCGCTACATGCCACACAGCGCACGTCACAATTGATTTATTGAAGGAAACATTCGATGAGCGCATAATTTCGCGGAATGGACCTGTCAATTGGCCACCAAGATCGTGCGATTTGACACCACTGGATTATTTTCTTTGGGGATATGTGAAGTCGCTCGTCTACGCCAACAAACCAGAAACGTTAGGGGACTTGGAAGCCAACATTCGTGGCGTTATTGCCAACATACGGCCCCATATGCTCGAAAAAGTAGTTGAAAATTGGACCTGTAGAATTGGCTTTATTCGAGCCAGCCGCGGCGGCCACATGCCCGAAATCATATTTAAACATTAATGGCATAAAATTATCCTTCCAATAAAGCCAAATCAATGGACATTAAAACGATTTTCTTGTGTTTTATTTCAATTCGAAGTTCTATACCTCTAAAAAAAATACCCATTATTACAATTGTATTCAATTTATCAGCATTAATGTGTTTCCCGGGGCGGGGTTATATGGGAGCTCTTACTAATTTGGAACCGATTTTGTCCATTTTCAAAACACATCTTTTTCAAGACATCCCAAATACCTTTGTAAAATTTTGTTCCTCTAGCTCTTTTCGTTAAGGCGCTATCGTGCTTTTATCTGACGGACAGACGGACACAAACAACCTTTTCTTTATGTATTTTTGTGTTTCCATAAGTTTTTTATATGGGAGCTATGGTCAGATGGTGACCGATTGTGACAAAATTTTGCACACTGGCTGGCATTGACATAAGACTTCCTTGTGCTTAATTTAGTCTTACTAGCTCTTGTAGTTAAGGAGCTATCACGATTTATCTGACGGACAGATGGACATAAATCCCCTTTTCTTTTTGAATTTTTGTGTTTTCGTAAGTTTTTTATATGGGAGCTAGATCAAATAGTGACCGATTGTGACAAAATTTTTCACACTGGCTGGCATTGATATAAGACTTTCTTCTGCAAAACTTAGTGGTTATATCTGTTATACTTTTAGATTTATTGGCATTTAAGTGTATTTTAGGTGAAATTTAGGCTGTTTTCGTAAGTTTTTTCGTATGGGAGCTATGGCTAAATCTGAACCGATTTTGATGAAATTTTATACGCTGCCTAGGGCTATTGCAAAACTTCTATATATCAAATTTTATCAGCATATCTGCTATAATTTGTTATTTATTAACAAATAAGCGATTAGCATAGGCGAGGTTGTACTGGAGCTATGGTCAAATGTTAACCGATTTTGCCCGATTTCAATACCAAAATTTTCTCAGAGATGAAGAATGGTTTTACTATGTTTCAGTGAGCTAGCACCTCTCGTTTATGCGTTATGGTGATTTCAACAGACAGACGTACACACAGACGGACAGACATCGCTCAATCGTCTTAGAATTTCATAAGGACTCAGAATATATATCGTTTTTGGGTTTTGAGACAATATTAAGGAAATTACAAACGGAATGGCAATCTCAATATACCCCCCATTCTTTTTGATGGTGGGTATAAAAATAGGGGTTTTATTTCTGTTTAATCGACGTCGTATAAATAAAAATCTTATGCTGATATTCAACGCTACATAATATTCTTATTTGTATTACGTTATTTTTGAAAAGTAATAATTTCTTCAGTCGGTATTGTCCTTTCACTAAAGAAGGATTTTAGATGTGTAATTTTTTCTAATTTTTACTTAGACAAATATATTGGTAATATCCCAGTAAAACTTTTCATTACCAAATAATGAGTTAAACAGTTAAACTATTGAACACGAACTACTTACTCATTCGCTGTTTAGGTCATTACATTAACATGGGGATGTCATTGGAGGCAAGTACTTACCAATTGCAGAAAAGTAATGACTTGGGTAAGCAATTTGAAAGCAACAACAACAACAGCAACAACTTTTTTGTTGTTGTTTTATTAAAAACATATATTTTTAAACTAAATACAAAATTTTTTTTTATGATCCCATGGGGGCTCGAACCCAGACCCTCCGACTGCTAGGCAGAGACTCTTCCACTGAGCTACTTCATATGTTGAAAACTTAGCAGCTTATAATTAATATAAACAATTTTTATTTTTAGATCCAAAATCATGTGAAAATAACTTTGTTTTTCCCTGCTTTTTTTTGCTTTGTTGTAATTTTTGGAAAAATATTTTTATATGATTTTTTGTAATTATTTTAAAACTTTTTTAAAATTATTTTAAAACTTAAACAATTTAAATCTTCTTTTTTGTATAAGTTTTTACATAAGATTGACTCTTACTTACTTAAATGTTACAACCTGTTAAGGTCAAAGTCCGAGCATATTTTAGAATTCCATGGATTTCGATCTTGTGCGAATATTCTCCAATTTTATAGGCCAAGCTTTGAAAAATGTTCCACTACTTGGTCTTTCTATCGGTCTATCCTTCTCTAACATTAGGTAGTGGGACATTTCAATTCTAATTTTATCCTCTTCATTGTATTTTTTTTCAAGTGAGGGTTACTAGCCCGTAATCCTAACCCATTTTTATCGATCTAATGGGACAACTCTCGGAACATGTTAACTTCCAATATTAATGGGTATTAGAATAGCTCCCCGGGTGATACTGTGTGTCCACAGTTGAGATGAAGGATGACCCAGATAAGTTGGGCTTACCAAGTTAAGACCAATTAGAATCGTGTTTGGTATTCAACATCCCCTACATAATCAAAATTGACTCATGATGGTATTTTTTCATTAACGTGAGTTAGTTTTACATTTTTTTTTTACAGAAGATAATATTTAAGTTCTTAAAATTCAAAAATCATTTAAAAAGACTCTTTTAATAAAAAAAACTAAAAAAAATTGTTGCCCTTGGTGTTATTTGAACCGGGGCCATTCAGTTTAAATTACCGTTTTAATTACAAATAAGTACTTCTGTAATAACTTATTATTTATTCGGATGGTATGTTGTAGTATGTTACAAGGTAACCAGTTATCAGAGTACTTGCCATTACCAAAGTTTTGCTGGGTGTATATCATTTCATATGTGAGAATATTCCTCAGAATATTAAAATACTGACTTATTGTAGCTATCCAAACATAATTCTCTTCGAAACGCCTTTAGTAACAATAACTAATGTAGGGCTCCATTGTGCATAGCTTAGATCAATCATACCTTACTTAGTTACCAATTTTATTTGTTTAACTTTAGCTTTATTCCATAGAGTTTTTCTTTTTATTCAATACACTTTACTTTTAATACAACTAAAGTTAACACACAAGTGTTCACAAAATGTAAACTCTACACATAACGATATATATGTACGTGTGTATGTGTTCACTTCCGTTTTGTGCATTTTTTGCAAGAACCACATACCATTAAAGTCAACATGTTATAATGGCGTCAACAGTTTTTTGTTCTCTCTACTCTTGGCTTATAATGTTTTTATTGTTGGAGTGGGGGAAAAAAACTTTTTTATGCAATTTTTTCTTTTTTCAATAAAATTTCTTCATATAGGGGCTTCTAAAAAAGTTTGTTTAATTTCGAAAATTGACTGAATCTTTGAAACATTTTTAGTTTTTTAAGAAGGACTTTTCAAAAATAGCATTTTAGATTTAAATAAGTTTTAAATTTTGTTTTGGGAAAGGCTCATATATGCTTGTATGTGTTTCACATAAAAATACTTATGTATAGATATGTATGTTTGTGTGTATGTATGTGTTAAAAAATGTACAAAAAGCGAAATATGAAAAATATTTTGATATACGGTTGTATGCAAATATTTTAACTAAGTAATATTTGCTTTAATATAGATTGTGGATACGTTTTTTTGTTGGAGTTGGTATTTGTTTCAATTTTTCCTTTTTTCACTTTCATGCAAATTGGATTATTTTTTATTTTTTCCATAAAATATAAAAATATTGCAGTTGTATGAATGTATGTGAAAAGAATAGTCTGTATATGAGGTATAAAGTGACTGTTACAAATATAATTTTTATCCAACTATCATCTCTTTATAAGAACTAAGCTTTTGTATGTATAAGCAACTTACAGTGGGGGAATTCCAAAATAATATTGAAAGGTACTTAGAAGTATCTGGACATTAGGTCAGATTTTAATGATTTTTATGACTCTTGTGGGTAACAGATAAATTTTGACTTGAAACTATATAAATTGTAGCATTTATTAACCCTCAAATAAATACTCTATAATATAAAGATATGGCACCCCATTCATTTTATTTCTGCCAAAAGTGAAATTTAAGTGGATAAAGAACAATGAAAAACACATAAACGCACAAACAAAAGTACTTTTCATGGGCACAGGTGTGTGCTTTAGCTTTCTCTCATTGGATAATCGTGTCCATTAGTTCTTTTCTAATTAGAGTAAAAGCTTTTTATGGGACTTATCGAAGGGACCATATGACAAATCAATGTATGAAAGTGCAATATCTTTATATTATAGAGCCTTCGTCTCAAAGTACCAATATTTACCCAGTAAAACTTTTCATTACCAAATAATGAGTTAAACAGTTAAACTATTGAACACTAACTACTTACTCATTCGCTGTTTAAGTCATTACATTAACATGGGGATGTCATTGGAGGCAAGTACTTACCAATTGCAGAAAAGTAATGACTTGGGTAAGCAATTTGAAAGCAACAACAACAACAGCAACAACTTTTTTGTTGTTGTTTTATTAAAAACATATATTATTAAACGAAATACAAAATTTTTTTATGATCCCATGGGGGCTCGAACCCAGACCCTCCGACTGCTAGGCAGAGACTCTTCCACTGAGCTACTTCATATGTTGAAAACTTAGCAGCTTATAATTAATATAAACAATTTTTATTTTTAGATCCAAAATCATGTGAAAATAACTTTGTTTTTCCCTGCTTTTTTTTGCTTTGTTGTAATTTTTAAAAAAATATTTTTATACGATTTTTTGTAATTATTTTAAAACTTTTTTTAAATTATTTTAAAACTTAAACAATTTAAATCTTCTTTTTTGTATAAGTTTTTACATAAGATTGAATCTTACTTACTTAACTGTTACAACCTGTTAAGGTCAAAGTCCGAACATATTTTAGAATTCCATGGATTTCGATCTTGTGCGAATATTCTCCAATTTTATAGGCCAAGCTTTGAAAAATGTTCCTCTACTTGGTCTTTCTATCGAAGTTTCGGACATCCTCCTCTAACATTAGGTAGTGGGACATTTCAATTCTAATTTTATCCTCTTCATTGAATTTTTTTTCAAGAGAGGGTTACTAGCCCGTAATCCTAAACCATTTTTATCGATCTTATGGGACAACTCTCGGAACATGTTAACTCCCAATATTAATGGGTGTTAAACTATCTCCCCGGGTGATACCATGAGGAGGTGTGTGTCCACAGTTGAGATGAAGGATGACCCAGATAAGTTGGGCTTACCAAGTTAAGACCAATTAGAATCGTGTTTGGTATTCAACATCCCCTACTTAATCAAAATTGACTCATGATGGTATTTTTTCATTAACGTGAGTTAGTTTTACAATTTTTTTTTACAGAAGATAATAATTAAGTTCTTAAAATTCAAAAATCATTTAAAAAGACTCTTTTAATAAAAAAAAAAAAAACTAAAAAAAATTCTTGCCCTTGGTGGGATTTGAACCGGGGCCATTCAGTTTAAATTACCATCTTAATTACAAATAAGTTCTTCTGTAATAACTTATTATTTATTCGGATGGTATGTTGTAGTCGTTACAAGGTAACCAGTTATCAGAGTACTTGTCATTACCAAAGTTTTGCTGGGTAGGTACGATACAAGAAATCAAATTAAGATCTAAATAGATCTTGAAATCATAATTAAAAGCTTGGGAATGTTTTACAAAAAATACAAGGGAATGAATACAAAGAATTTCCCAGCAAAACTTTGGTAATGGCAAGTACTCTGATAACTGGTTACCATGTAACGACTACAACATACCATCCGAATAAATAATAAGTTATTACAGAAGTACTTATTTGTAATTAAGATGGTAATTTAAACTGAATGGCCCCGGTTCAAATCCCACCAAGGGCAACAATTTTTTTAGTTTTTTTTTTTATTTAAAGAATCTTTTTAAATGATTTTTGAATTTTAAGAACTTAAATATTATCTTCTGTAAAAAAAAATTTGTAAAATTATCTCACGTTAATGAAAAAATACCATCATGAGTCAATTTTGATTATGTAGGGGATGTTGAATACCAAACACGATTCTAATTGGTCTTAACATGGTAAGCCCAACTTATCTGGGTCATCCTTCATCTCAACTGTGGACACACACCTCCTCATGGTATCACCCCGGAAGCTAGTTTAACACCCATTATTATTGTGAGTTAACATGTTCCGAGAGTTGTCCCATAAGATCGATAAAAATGGGTTAGGATTACGGGCTAGTAACCCTCTCTTGAAAAAAAAATACAATGAAGGGGATAAAATTAGAATTGAAATGTCCCACTACCTAATGTTAGAGGAGGATGTCCGAAACTTCGATAGAAAAACCAAGTAGAGGAATATTTTTCAAAGCTTGGCCTATAAAATTGGAGAATATTCGCACAAGATCGAAATTCATTTAATTCTAAAATATGCTCGGACTTTGACCTTAACAGGTTGTAACATTTAAGTAAGTAAGAGTCAATCTTATGTAAAAACTTATACAAAAAAGATTTAAATTGTTTAAGTTTTAAAATAATTTTAAAAAAGTTTTAAAATAATTACAAAAAATCGTATAAAAATATTTCTCCAAAAATTACAACAAAGCAAAAAAAAGCAGGGAAAAACAAAGTTATTTTCACATGATTTTGGATCTAAAAATAAAAATTGTTTATATTAATTATAAGCTGCTAAGTTTTCAACATATGAAGTAGCTCAGTGGAAGAGTCTCTGCCTATAAGTCGGAGGGTCTGGGTTTGAGCCCCCATGGGATCATAAAAAAAAATTTTGTATTTCGTTTAAAAATATATGTTTTTAATAAAACAACAACAAAAAAGTTGTTGCTGTTGTTGTTGTTGCTTTAAAATTGCTTACCCAAGTCATTACTTTTCTGCAATTGGTAAGTACTTGCCTCCAGTGACATCCCCATGTTAATGTAATGACTTAAACAGCGAATGAGTAAGTAGTTCGTGTTCAATAGTTTAACTGTTTAACTCATTATTTGGTAATGAAAAGTTTTACTGGGTTCATAGTAACAAAATATCATAATTTATTTTTTCTATACTTTGTCGTTTTTTAAATCCATTTTACATATTCTTTGATTTTTTTATAAGGATGAGCACAAAAAAAAACTAGTTTAAGGCCAGTTAGTTCAAAAACAACATAACCCTTTTTCTTTTTAACCTTTTTAGAAATTATTTTCGTTTTTTTTTTTCAATTTCCCCCATTGTGCAACTGTCGGTCTTTCCTGTTTGTCTGGGTTTATTTTGATGAAATTTGTTTGGTTTTTCGATATATATGAATTTTATATCTACAATATCTGTATTTGGGTTTTAGCAATATTTTCATATTTTATTTGGTTGCATACGAGGGTAGATCATTTCTTTAGCTTAAAATAAATGCACTTCTTAGCATATATTTAAATTAGATATACAAAATCTATATCGGATGGGTAATTTAAAAAAGCAATATAATAAAAACATCTTGAAATTTGTTATTTTGTTGTAAATTACAATTTGTCCGCTTAGAAATTGAATATTCAGGTACGTCACAAATTCCGTTCGGAATTCAAACCATTTCCTAGTTGAATTCCGATCGTAATGCTTTTAGGTTCTATAGATTCCAAAAAACTTTAAATGCTCTAAAACATTCAAAAAAAAAAACGATTTTTTCAATTGAAATCAGTAACTCTACTTTTATTTCAGCAAATAACACTAATTAATTGAAGAAATTGTTCGAATATTAAATAAAAAAAACATTTAAATTCAATTCCACTTTAAAAATAAAAAGTGGTTTCATTCCGAAACAAAAATCGTTTTACTTTTTCTATAGAAGCAAAATTTAGAATTCTTTCCACTTTCTTTCTTTGGCTGATGATCATACAAAATATAAATGGCTGACCTTACAGTACCTTATTTAAACGGACTAATTTTCTAGCACTTTTTGAGGGTATGGGGTTGTATCTCGACAATGACGTCATGAACGTTGTCCTACAAATGCTCAATTGTCTTTGGTTTGAAGGCATAACTTTTGCCTTTAAATGCGTAGCAAATATTCCTTAATATACCTTTAAAAGTTTGATGCAATAAATCGCTGGTGGTATAAGATGTCTGGCAAATTTAATCATTCTGTTCAAAATATGACATCGTTCACATCAATGCGATGAAGAGTAGACTCTAAAAAACAGTTATTATGGTGCGATAGAGTCATCATTTGATGTAATGGTTGCGCTATCCTCATTTTCGAAAAAAGAAAACTTGACCAATGATGACTGCGCTTCACAAAACGCAGCAAACAGTCACTCGTATTGGTATCATTGTCTTTTGTAAGACCACGTGTGAGTTTTTTGAGTATTTCTGAGAAATGCAAATCTCTGGAGATAGCCCCCCCCCCCCATTTTGAAGGGGCTTTACAAGTACAGTAAAGCTATTATGTGAACTCGTTGCCACTTACTTACTTAAATGAAATATATTTATCGTTCAAGGCTTGATAAATATGTACATAAGATCGATTTTTAAAATATGATCGGCATTTGACCTTAAAAAGTTGAGTCAAAGGCCGATCATATTTTAAAAATCTATCTAGTGTGCACATTCATCAATTTCATAGGCCAAGCTTTGAACAATTTTCCTCTATTTGGTCTTTACATCGATGTTTTAGAAGTTCTCTTCTAACATTGAGGAGGGCCGTTTTTATTCTAATTTTAGCTTTTTCATAGTTATTGTTTTTTTCCAGGACTGGGTTACTAGCCTGACGTCCTAACCCTATTTGCATTGTTCCCGGGAAACTACGTTAAGATTAATTGGTGTTAACGTAGTTCCCCGGGTGATAACACGAGAAGGTCAGTGTCCACACTTGAGATGAAGGAAAACCAAGATATGTCTGGTCTTACCAAGTTAAGACCAATAAAAACATTCCCTATATCATTCGTTATCACTGCTTCTATAATGTCAGAGTCCTGCTGCTTCGATTTCATGTATATGCCATATATAAACTGGTCACCCCTTCTTGGGCTGCCTCCTAGGTTTGACGTGATAGCTGCCCTTTCAATTACAGTTCCATTTTCGCTTTTAAATTTCATTTAATACTGGGATCTGTTATTTGATATATTAAAAAAACTAGAACGTTTAATTGGAAATACTTCTTAATCGTTAAGTTGCTAGGGGCTACATACTTTGTTTCACAACCATATAATAGTGCGGATCGAACACACTATTTCCAAATCATATTAAACTAGACATATGTAAGCCTTTTCAGAAGACGTTATGCTAACGAGTATCAAACCTTTGTCGAAAATAATGGTTTGAGATAGGTGAGACCACCATGCTTAGCAAAGTAACTTCTCCTCGGTAGTTTTATCTTGAAACCTAATTTGCCAGAAACATAATTTTTTGGGATATTTTGTTGAATAGTGTAAACTTACTTAGTTAAAACACACTTTATTGGTTAAAATAAACTATTGAGGTACAGAACTTTAAGTTGGCATCACTTTTTTAACTGACGGCCATTTTGTCAGCTGTCAAGTGATTAATATTTAGTTTGGTTTGCCATTTCATCATGAACTGGTTGACAAAAGAACAACGCTTGCAAATCGTGCAAATTTATTTCGAAAATAATGGTTCAGTTGGCGAAGTTTACCGCAAGTTCCGTCCATTTTATGGTCGACATAATCGTCCATCAGAGCAATTAATTCGGTTAACCATGGATCGTTTTCGCACTGCGTTTACTCTATGTGATAATACGCATCCGCAGCAACGTCGAACAGTGCGCACCGAAGAAACAATTGCCGCTGTAGAGCAAAGTGTTGAAGAGGACCCGAATGAATCGTTTCGCCACCGTGCACAGCAATTGGAGCTTTGTCCATCAACTTTATGGAAGATTTTGCGCAAAGATCTTGGCTTGCGACCTTACAAGATCCAGCTTGTGCAAGAATTAAAGCCGCGAGACCATGCAATGGTGTATGGGCCGAAAATGAGATTGATCTCGATGCTGATTTTCATCGCAAAATTTTGTTCAGTGATGAGGCTCATTTTTGGTTGAATGGCTACGTCAACAAGCAAAATTGCCGCATTTGGAGTGAAGAGAATCCACATGGGATCCTTGAGACGCCATTATATCCACAAAAACTGACTGTTTGGTGTGCTCTATGGGCTGGTGGAGTCATTGGGCCATACTTCTTCCGAAATAATGCTGGAGAGTCAGTTACCATAAATGGAGACAGGTATAGAGCCATGATAACCGACTATTTTGTTCCCCAATTGGATGGCATGAATGTGGATGAGTTGCGGTTCCAACAAGACGGCGCTACATGCCACACAGCGCACGTCACAATTGATTTATTGAAGGAAACATTCGATGAGCGCATAATTTCGCGGAATGGACCTGTCAATTGGCCACCAAGATCGTGCGATTTGACACCACTGGATTATTTTCTTTGGGGATATGTGAAGTCGCTCGTCTACGCCAACAAACCAGAAACGTTAGGGGACTTGGAAGCCAACATTCGTGGCGTTATTGCCAACATACGGCCCCATATGCTCGAAAAAGTAGTTGAAAATTGGACCTGTAGAATTGGCTTTATTCGAGCCAGCCGCGGCGGCCACATGCCCGAAATCATATTTAAACATTAATGGCATAAAATTATCCTTCCAATAAAGCCAAATTGATGGACATTAAAACGATTTTCTTGTATTTTGTTTCAAATCGAAGTTCTATACCTCTAAAAAAAACACCCATTATATCATAATAAGAATGGGTTTTATTACCGGTCATGGCAACATTAATTTGAGTAATTATTAATTTAGCTGATAAGGTGATTTGAAAGCTGCTAATAGCCCATGTAATTTCGGATTCGGTTGCAATTTATTTTGTTACAGCCGAAAGATAATATGATAATTGAGATAATTGATATTTCTTATGAAATGTATGATCAGTAAGTGATAGATGTTAATGAAAGCACTGCATGAAGTAAAGGAGGCACTGTATGTACTTCACAGACCTAGAACAACAATAAGGCTTACATTAAAAAATATAAAAGTCCAGTGAAAAAGAACCTCGTTTTCTAGAGTGTCACTTTTTATTGACCTCAACTTTTGTCTTCGTTTTTATACCCTTCACCAATAGGTGAAAGGGTATTATAAGTTTGTGATTCCGTTTGTAATTTTTTTGTATTAATGATCATAGACCCCATAAAAATTATACCGATCGACTCAGAATCAGGAGGAGAATCGATTAAGCGATGTCCGTCTGTCTGTCTGTCTGTCTGTCTGTCTGTCTGTCTGTCTGTCTGTCTGTCTGTCTGTCTGTCTGTCCGTCTGTCTGTTGAAATCAAGTTTCTGAAGCCCCTGGAGGATGGACTTACATAAATTATATATCAGATTTTAGGAAATTCTCCCGCAATGAACACTATTAAATTTCATTAAAATCGGTTTATTAACACCGAAAATATCGAAAAAATACCAAAAATTAGACGAAAATTTGAAAATTTTTGATTGAAACACACTTTTAAATAACAAGAGAAAAAAGATACTCCTGGTGTACATGTGATAATATGTTATATATCAAATTGTAGGAAATAGTTTGCCAAAGCACTCTATAAAATTTTGTCAAAATCGGTCCATAAACAACTGAAACACTGAATTTGATGTATCGCAAATTGCCCAAAGTTCGCATTAGAGAATGTTTGTTGAAAAAATGAAATGCAGAAATAGGAAAAACCATCCTCCTTTAGCACGGACCTACATAAATTTTATATCAGATTTTAGGAAATTCCCCCGCCAAGCACGTTATTAAATTTTATCAAAAGCGGTCCATAATCAATTGAGATATCGCCATAACACTACATTTGAGGTACAGCAAATTGCCCAAAGTACGTGTCTAAGAAATTTTGTTTACATTTTGTAAGTCCATAAACACCTGAGATGTTTATGGACCGATTGTGATGAAATTTGACATCGTTCTTTGTGTGAGGATTTTCTAAATCTGATATATAAACTCCACAAATCTGATTACGATTACCATTCAAATTGTACCGATCAACTCAGAATCGGCAGGAGTATCGATTTCGCAACCTCAGTCTGTCCGTCCGTCTGTTTGTCTGTCTGTCCGTCTGTTTGTCTGTCTGTCCGTCTGTTTGTTTGTCCGTCCGTCTACCTGTCTATAATTTTTTCTGTTGTAGTCAAGTTTTTGGAGCTCCTGTTTTGTCGATATCTCAGGTGTTTATTTTGATGAAATTTAATAGCGTCCTTAGCAGGGGATTACCTAAATCCTGATGCATTCGGTAATTTGTGGTAGATATAATTTAGCGTTTAAGCGATGGTGTTTTGATCGACAATGATAAAATTCAGGGTGGGACAATATCCTAAAATTTTGTGTAAAATCCAGGAGCTCCACAAATCTGATTTTAGCAGACAGACACTCTGCATTAATCTTAATTTTGTGTCTGACTTTTGAACATTATGATAACATTTGAGAATGTATTATATATCAAATTATAGGTAATCTTCCTAGGAAGTACAAAAATGATATCCGTCCAAAACCTACATATGTATGTAAGTATCTCACATATCAACGAAAATTTAAATTTTTTAATTGCAATTGGGAGAAATCCGTTCACGTTTGACAATTGTTCCCGTATAACTTCGCCTAAGATACGATGATGACATTTAGTATAAAGACGTTGTACAATATTAATATTCAGGGCCATAGCGCCTAAAATAAACTTTCTAGAGGGACAACATTTGACAAAAGTATTTCTGATCTCTTGAAAAGTTCGATATTGAAAATGGGCGAGCTCTATTCACATTTAGTGAAATCTCCCAATCGATTTAATGCTGATAAATTAAATCACATTAAAATTGCACAAGGACTTGAGCAAAACTTTCCAAACATCCATCGGACAGATCGAAAGAACAATACATCCCAATTATTATTGATGAAGTGTTCATTTTAAGTAATTAACTAACTCCAGATTAATAAGCAAATCTTTAATAACTTTTCCGACAAAGCTGATATCCATCCATTCAAAAGCTATATATTTCACGTATGTATCTAAAACTAAGAGTGTATACCGTATAACTTTAAGGATTATCATTGTTAAAGCTTTGACCTAAATCAGTCCGCTTACTTCAGAGTTTTACATAACTAATCAAGAACTTGTACTGGTGGGATAATTCGTACGAATTAAAGAGTACAACCCTCACTACGCACTGTGTTTTTGGGTTGCATGCCAGAATACTTAAACTTCATCAAATCGATGTGCTATTGCAAATGTAAGGGCATCTACATTTTGAAGCATCTTTTCTGCATGGTTTATCTGGTCTATCGAACTTTTTTAAGTGTTCGTAAAATATGTGTATATTTTAATTGGAAGCTACTGGCTGGCTTAAATATGCATTCTCTACTTGTAGTCTAGTAATCATTATCTTTCACAAAGGGACCACTTTAGAACCCAAGTGAAGCTTCCCTAGACATCAGGCACCTGCCCAACCTAACCTTTGGGTGCATAACTATTTAAGATGATGACGCCACCGAAAAGCTTTTCTTTTTCCGACTCTAAATTTTAAAGACTCTTTGCATATAATACTAGTATAACCAAATTTTGCTAGGAATTACATTAAATACTTCTGCAACACCATTGGTGAAGGGTATCCAAGATTCGGCAAAGCCGAATATACCACTCTTACTTGTTGCTATTAATGTCGCAATATATTCAGTTGTCTATAATTTGACTCCTTCCTAGAAATATCAATTATCGGTGAATTTTCGAGCCGCCCTCGTGTAATTGTTATCTTTGTTTTGTAGCAAATTGTTTGCCACTGCGCCAAAAATCAACCCGCATTATAAATATTTTTCAACAATTCTTTTCTTTTTTTATTTCCAATTTTAATATCATTTTAGCATTTGCGGTTAGAGAATAAAACTCTAGAAAAGAAGTGGCTTTAAGGAAAGGGAATAATTAAAAAGTAATATAGTTTGGTTTAAAGCCAGCTGATTTAAAGATTAGGCTAGATAAAATTGAAGTTTTTAAACCGAAATGTTTAACAAAAAATTGATGATATTATATAAAATATCCCCTTATTTACAATCGAAAAATGTAGCTATGACAAGCTTATAATTCAATTTTTCCATACAAAGTTTCAAATAAAGTTCTGATAATTTTAAAACTCGTTGATAAATTATTGGGTAAGTCTATAATTCTATAAAAAATTTCTACTTTTTTTGATATTATAAATTTTAATCCTTAATATATGCAATAGTTTTTGTTTACTTATTTTAAAACCGGTTTTCTTCAACTTTTATAGCAACTTTAAAACTTTACGCAAAATTGCGCAAATTAAAAAAATATAACAAATATTAAAGAAAATTTGTGTTTTGTTAAAAATGATGGGTTCTGTAACGCCTAACTTTGGTTGTGTTAGAGTGTTTGCCAAAAGATAAATTGCAAAGTTTTAACAGACAAATTGACTTTTATTAACAATAATAATTGGGTGCTTATATTTGCATTTTCATATTTTTCATGCAATTAAAAAAGACTTCTTAACTACTAACTATTTAGAATATATTAACTAAAAAATCTGATTTTCAAAAATCAGGAATTTTAAATAAATTTTAAGAACTTACTTAAAAAGTTTTTAAAATATCAAAAATTATATTAACTTAGTTTACAACTGTTAATTTTTCCCCAATAAAATTTTCATTTCAACATTAAGCTAGACATTTCCTGTTTAAAACAAATTTTAAAACTTTTCCTATAAACTAAAAACTTTTGACATTTCCAAAACTTTAGTTAAACTTCCCAAACCACTGAGAATAAATTCTATTTTATCAGTTATCTATCTCTATTAAACTAACAACTCAATTTATATTTAATCACTTAAAGTCAGTTCGACCAAATCTCTGGCCTCATGCCACTGACAGTTAGAAGTTACAAGGAATTTGTTATCACATAGTTTCCAATTTATGTATTTTGATTTAAGTTTTTTTTTCTCCCCATTGTTACCTTTTTTTCTGTCGATATTGTATTTGAGGTGTCCAAAAGTGCAGGTCCTTTTTACCTAATGAATGTGTGATTTGAAGTGTGTGTGTATAAGTTAAGATATTAAATATTTTAAGAATTTTTTTGTAAATTAACCTATATAATTTGTGCTGACACTATGTCTGCAATATTTCCTATTAATTCATTGTACTTACCTGAACCAACATAAGGCAGATTGCAAAATTATTAAGAATTTTGTTACTATAATTTAATGCAATCTTGCAGTCTGGCTTAATGTTGGCCAAATCATGAAAACAAAGAAAACAAAAGAATTATTTAAATAAAGAAAATGACAACGACAAATTAGTCGCAGTCAAGAACTCGAATCAATTCAGTCATTATTGAATTATCTGGCGCCCAACTAAAACATTAGTGTAAAAAATTAAAATAATAGTTAAAATCAAAAATAAATTTTTAAAATTAAAGAAAAACTAATAAAACCAAGAATTAAAATAAAGAAACGTCCAATGATTAAAACAAAACAATAGTGCAAAATAAAAGCATTGAAGAACATAAAAGTTTGAGAAAAAGCTGAAAAAAAAAAACAATAAAAATAATTAAATAAGCAAAAAGCTGAAAAATTTTTTTAAAGAACTAACAACCAAAAGCAACATTTGTGTGAAACAACGCCTAACATCTTCCAGTGGAACATTAAGGAACAACACAAATCCTAGCACCAACAGCTATCACCACCACCAGCAATAACACCAGAAAAACAACAAACCAACAAGAAACAATTATGATGCTGAAAACAATTATATTCACATAAGAATTAATCATAGAATTAAGTAAATAATTTAGATCTAAGCACAACTATTAAATACTTTCAATAAAAGTTTTAAGAATTAAATAATATAAAAAATTTGTAATCTGTAATGGCAAATCAAAATAACCTAATTCGGCCCCCAATGCTTAATCATCCCCCCCCTCACCCACCCCAGGCTCAAAATGCCTTAGTACAAGATCAGGAAGCCAATATTGCAAATATAGTACGTAGAATACTGTTAGAAGAACGAGCTTCTCATAATGAACCAGAACCTAGAGTAGATCAGGGAATAGACCGTGGCAATGACCTAACAGACTTAGATAAAATACCAGACGTAGTAAGGTCTCTTAGAGAATTTTCAGGGAACAGAACAGAATTTAGCTCCTGGAAAAAAAGTACAGAGAGAGTACTTAAAATTTACGAACCTCTTAGAGGTTCAGCAAAATATTTCGGCATACTAAACGTTATCAGAAATAAAATTGTGGGCGACGCGGACATTGCGCTAGAAAGTTATAATACTCCACTGAACTGGAAAAGTATAATCCAATGCTTGACAGTTCATTACGCAGACCAGCGAGACCTCGGCACCCTCGAATACCAATTGATCTCTATGATTCAAGGTAATAATACAGTGCAGGAATTTTATAAGAGGATTTACGGTCATCTATCACTAATCTTAAACAAGATAGCCTGTTTAGATGAAAGTGAAGATGCCATTTATTTGCTGACCAAAAACTATAGGAATAAGGCTCTTGACACGTTTGTCAGAGGATTAAGAGGTGATTTACCAAGATTACTGGGAATTAGAGAACCCAAGGACCTACACGAAGCCTTACACTTGTGCCTAAAGTTGGAAAACCAACAATTCAGAACACAACAAGCTAGTGGCACTAACAGAATTCCACCTCCCATTCCTCATAGGAAATTTAACAATACTAATCCAAACCAAACATTCTATCCACAACTGGCACATATCCCTCAGCCTTCTATGCCAAGATTTAATATGCATCCAGGTAACATTCAAGGACATCAATCTCATAACACAAACGGACAAAATTTCCATAACCCATATCAACAAAATTTCCAAAACTCGTACAGACAAAATTATAACTATAATTACCCACAACAACAAAATTTCCATTTACCACCACCAAGACCTAATCAACCAAAACCTCCAGTCCCTATGGACGTTGATCCTACTATGTATTCCAAGAAAGTAAATTATATTAATCGGCCTTTACCGGACAATAGATTTTCAGGTCTTAGACCTTTACCCCAATCTGCACAATTTAATCAACCTCGCAAGATGCAAAGAGTAAATCATATTGAAGATCACCAAGACCCCGTACCTGACACCGTCGAAAAAACAGATACATGGGAACCTTCACGAGAGGATAAAGGAATACAGAACCTAACGGACTACTCAGATGAACATTTCAATGTTTCTGAGGATGAGGAATATACCGAATTGGCGGATATTCATTTTTTAGACTAAGCAATTCAACGTTACCTTATTTTCGGTGTAAAGATCGCAATGGCAAAATATTTAGGTTTTTAATCGACACAGGGTCAAATAAAAATTACATTCAACCTAAATTAATTAAAAACCCAATACCCAATGAAAACATTTTCCAAGCAATTATTTACACTTCCAAAAATTATATGATAGTTAATAACTCTATAAAGGTACATATTAGACAACAACAATCAGAATCGGTTAATAGTATGAACATCGGAACAGATCACTTGACAAACGAACAGACACTAAAATTAATGAGACTATGTAGAACATACTCGTCACTTTTTTCGGAACCAGACGAAAAACTAACATTTACTACAAATGTAAAAGCAGAAATAAGGACATCGACTGACGACCCAATTTATACGAAAAGTTACCCATATCCTTCATCTATGAAAGACGAAGTCGAGAAACAAATTAATGAGTTACTCGATCACGGAATAATAAGACCATCCAGGTCCCCATACAATTCTCCAGTATTGGTGGTACCGAAAAAAATGGATGCTTCCAACGAGAAGAAATATAGAATGGTCATAGACTATAGAAAATTAAATAGTGTGACTATACCGGACAGATACCCCATACCACAAATAAACGAGGTTCTAGCTCAACTCGGTAGAAATAAGCGGTTTTCAGTATTAGACCTGAAAAGCGGGTTCCACCAAATACCGCTCAGGGAAAAAGATATTGAGAAAACAGCATTTTCTGTAAATAACGGAAAATATGAGTTTCTCCGATTACCATTCGGCTTGAAAAATGCTCCCGCAGCATTTCAACGAGCATTAGATGATATGCTAAGAGAGCATATTGGGAAAATATGTTTCGTCTATATAGACGATATCATAGTCTTTGGTCAAGATGAAAATTCTCATCTAGAAAACATAAAGACCATTTTTGACACCCTACAACGGGCGAATATGAAAATACAATTAGATAAATGTGAATTCCTCAAGAAGGAAGTAGAATATCTGGGCTTTATCATATCGACGGAAGGGATAAGGACAAATCCTGAAAAAGTCAAAGTTATTCAGGAAATTCCACCTCCAAAAACAATAAAAGAGCTCCGATCATTTTTAGGACTCTCAGGGTTTTACAGGCGCTTCATAAAAGATTATGCGAAGCTTGCAAAACCCCTAACCGTCCTTTTAAGGGGCGAGGAGGGACGTATGTCCAAAAGAGAGTCTGCCAAAATCCCAGTAACACTTGATGATAGGGCCATAGAGGCATTCGCAAAGATAAAAAACTCTCTTTCCTCTGAAGAAGTGATGCTTGCATTCCCTAATTTTGAAAAAGAATTTCACTTGACAACAGATGCGTCCAATTATGCTCTTGGAGCAGTCCTTGAACAGGAGGGTAAACCAATAATGTTCATATCAAGAACTCTAAATAAGGCAGAAGAGCATTATGCCACAAATGAAAAGGAGATGCTCGCAATAGTGTGGGCTCTCAAATCATTAAGGAATTATTTATATGGTCCAGTATTAGTGAAAATCTTTACTGACCATCAACCACTGACATATGCTCTTGGGAATAAGAACACCAATAGTAAATTAAAAAGATGGAAAGCCATCTTGGAAGAATATAATTATGAATTAAAATATAAGCCCGGTAGCAGCAATATCGTGGCCGACGCATTGTCAAGACCTCCACAAGTTGTTGAAGTGAATTCACTGACAGCCACACAGCACAGTCACGAAAGCTCGTCGCAAAATCTAATCCAGTTCACAGAGTCTCCCCTTAATGTGTTTAAAAACCAAATTATTATCTCAAAAGGCGAGCTGCCCTCTTATAACTTTGAGATAATATTCCCCACATATCATAGACATACAATAGTAGACACAAAGTTTTATAGTGACAGGCTTGTAAAAATTCTGAAATCATACTTGAACCCTTCCGTAACTAATGCTATCATGACCGAAAATCAGATCCTAGGAACAATACAAGAGTTGTGGTCAACCTACTTTTCTAAATTTCGCACAAAATACACCAGGACAATGGTTAAAGATTTGACATCGGACATTGAACAAGAGACTGAAATTATAAATGAACATAGACGAGCACACAGAAATCCAAAGGAAAACAAACTTCAATTACTTACTAAATGTTATTTTCCCCAAATGCATGCAAAGATAAAGAAAATAGTGAAACAGTGTAAAATATGTTGTGAGAACAAGTACGATCGTCATCCAAATAACATAGTTTTGCGGAAAACACCTATTCCTCAATATCCAGGACAATACGTGCACATAGATATTTACCATACAAACAATAGAGTTATTTTAACCGCAATAGATAAATTTTCCAAGTACGCCCAGGCAAGGATAGTCAAGTCGAGAGCAACGGAAGATATAAAACTTCCTTTACAGGAGTTACTGACTTCTTTCGGTACCCCCGAAAATGTTGTTATTGACAACGAAAAATCCCTTAATTCGGCTTCAGTAACTTTTATGTTAGAGAATCAACTGGGAATCAAAATTTACAAAACACCACCTTACACTAGTTCTGTAAATGGTCAGGTGGAACGTTTCCATTCGACACTAACGGAAATTATGAGGTGTATGAACGCGGAAAAGGTTTATAATTCTTTTGAAGACCTTTTGAACAACTCTTTGAATAAATATAACAACTCTGTTCATTCTACAATAAATAGAAAACCAATTGAAGTATTTTTCGGTAGGAACAAAGACCCAACATCTTTAAAACAAGACAGACTAAAAATTATACAGAGCTTGACGGAAAAACAAAGAAAAGACTTAGACCATCATAACAAGAAGAAAACTGAAAGAAAGACTTATAAGAACAATGACGTAATTTTTGTAAAGAACAACAAAAGAATAGGAAACAAACTGACACCCAGATACAAAATTGAAATAGTAAAAGAAGACAGAGGAGGAACTATTTTGACAACAACTAACCGTATAGTTCACAAAAATTTAATAAAAAAATGATATTTTGTTTTCCAGGCTAATGATAACACTAATTAAAACGGAAATACAGATTTTGGATTACACGAACGCGCATATCGTGACAATAGAGACCGGAATGACAAAACTGGTTGCCGGAGACTTTAAACTAATCCATGTAATAGATCTTGGACAATATGAAAGGACAATTGATGAGCTTGAAACTATTATAAGACAAGATATAGGGAAGAAAAATAACAGTTATGAATTTTTACTGAGTCAAATACAGGTTTTGTATGATTTAATTGCTAATTTGAAACCCAGACGCGAATTGAGAGCAATAAACGCTTTGGGTACATTATGGAAGTGGGTGGCAGGTTCGCCAGATCACGAGGACTTCAAAATAGTAACTGACAGCATGAACAAACTCCTAGAAAACAATAACAAACAAATCGTAATAAATAGATCAATAAACACAAGAATACAAGAGATATCCAATATAACCAACAGCATAATAAATAACATAGGATCGAACGATGCATTTGAACGAGAAATTGTAAAGGACGTGGAAAGAAAATTGGAGATAATTAAAAATGAACTTACCAATCTTGGGTACTCAATTCAGTGGGCAAAAGCAGGAATTATAAACTCTTTTATTTTATCCGAATACGAACTGAATATGACTAGAAAACACTTCAACGAATTTAATATGCCCTATATCAATCTAATTGAGGCTTTAGAGTTCGGGGAAGTGAAAATAGGGATGAATAAAACTACTATCCTTTACATGATTAATTTGCCAATAACAGAAAAGGAAACATGTAATAGCTTATTTATAAAACCCGTTAAGAGACTAAATGTATCGGTTAAAATTGATAAAGAAAATTTTGTATTATGTAAAAACTCTGTCCTTGAAGTAAAAGCAGCCTGCAGAAGGGTTAATGACGTGGATATTTGTAACGATCGCAATTTAGAAAATATTACTGAATCTAATTGTTTGCCAAGATTGCTTAACGGATTACCGTCGGAATGTCCAACTTCTAACAATCAACACTTACCCGTAGTGAACGAAATAGCACCGGGAATTATGTTGTTGAATGGTTACGATGGGTCAATTACGACTGAAGATAGAGAAATTAATATAACTGGCACATTTATCATCAAGTATCACAACTCTACAATCACCATAGGCGGAAAAAAATATTCCAGCAAAGAAATCTCAATGATGAAACCTTTACCAGCAGTGATAAACGCACCTAATACTGTTGAAAGGTACGAGGAAATGTTGTCTTTGGAAATGCTCAAGGAGCTTAACATCAACAACGCTGGTGAGATAAAAAAATTAGCTACCAATTACAGATTTAGTGTGGCTGCATGGATTGCCCTAATAATGGCATTGATAGGTGCCCTAACTTTCAAGTTGCTAAAAAGAAAAGCCTGTCTTAAAATTAATAATGATGAAAAGCCAGTACAACCCGTAGAAGCATCAAATACTTACATTCATTACCCATCCAACGAGGACGCTGGAAATTAAGAGGGGAAGAGTTAAGATATTAAATATTTTAAGAATTTTTTTGTAAATTAACCTATATAATTTGTGCTGACACTATGTCTGCAATATTTCCTATTAATTCATTGTACTTACCTGAACCAACATAAGGCAGATTGCAAAATTATTAAGAATTTTGTTACTATAATTTAATGCAATCTTGCAGTCTGGCTTAATGTTGGCCAAATCATGAAAACAAAGAAAACAAAAGAATTATTTAAATAAAGAAAATGACAACGACAAATTAGTCGCAGTCAAGAACTCGAATCAATTCAGTCATTATTGAATTATCTTATATACATGAAGTAGGTTCATGGGTGTGTGTGTGTGTTTGAAAACTTGTTAACAATTGTCTAAATTGACTTTTGTTTATTTTCTATTCTATTTTAGTAATAGTTTCTATTAGTATTATGGGAAAATGTAACTAAATGTATTTGGAAAATGTAGGTTCGAGTATTTGATAACATATTGACAATTACTTTTACAATATTTACACGTTTTTTCTGTCAATACAATCCAAAACGTGTCTAAATAATGTATAGGACTATTATTAGATAAAAATGCTTACCTTTTGTTATACGGGGGCTGTTCTTTATGTTTCGAGATAAAAGAAAACAAATAAATATTTATCATCGATAATGGTTTTTTATACTTGTTGAGAAGGCGAAATATCCTAGGCTTGCTTTGTTACCGAAAACTATCTAGATTTTTCTAAATTATATATTTCCTATAGTATTCTTCAAGGAAGTTATTCCTGTGCTTGATTTTGATAATTTACTTTCTTCTCTGACTCTATAACTCTAAGTACTGACTGGGTAAACAATAATTTTCTGCCTGAATTGATGTAATCAATTTATTTTCTCACCTCTAAACTCCTACAATTAAATTGATTTTATTAAGTTCCATTTATCATTTACTATTTTTGTCACTACATCTAACACGTTTCTTTGCTTTAAATACAAATTAACGAAAAATAATTTTACTCTGGCTTAAATTTGTTAGCTACAGTTATTTGTAGGTAAATAGTTATTATCTTGAACTAGGTATGAACTGATGGCGATTGCATTAAATGTTATGTTAGAAATTAGAATTGCAGAGCAGCAGTTTATTTTATGCTTAACTCTTTTGCTGTTGCGACTTGTTGTTGCCCCTACTTTTCCTCTCGCACTTCTAAATTATTACGTTAGAACTTGTTTAGCAAGAATTTGTTTAATCTTTTTTGCTGTTACGACTTATTTATTGTTGCTCATTCTCAATCTCTCATTCAATCACTTCTTTAAACCTCTTATATTAAAGTTGTTGCTAACTTATTACGTTAGAACTTATTTAGCAAGAATTTATTTAATGATAATCTCTTTTGCTGTTACGACTTGTTATTATATTGAAACTAGTTTAGCAACAATTTATTTGATGTTTAACCCTGCTGCTGTTGCGAATTGCATTTGCTCATACATTTCTTCTCGCATTCTCCTTATTTTTCGATACCCAAACCACTCTTTGGGCCTTCTAACTTATTACGTTGTTTAGCAAAAATTTGTTTAATGTTTGTCTCTTTTGCTGTTACGACTTGTTATTGCTCATACTCTCCCTCTCTCTCGCACTCGTGTTCTTTATCGATACCAATCTTTCTATCTTCTAAGCGAGTCTCCTTGGTTTTATACATCGTCCGTTTTCACTTCTCGTACTCAACAATTTTTATGGTTTCTCTTAGGCCCCTCTAGGATAACATTCACCATAAGTGATCACCTCCCTTAAAAATCATGGCGACCGGTTTTATGTCATCGTCCTTTTAATAAACAAAGCTATATTTTACAAAAAAAAAAAAATAGGATACAGTTAGCATCAAAGTATCCATAGTCAGAATATCTAACAGAGCGAGTTGGTAGGAGTTATTGAAATTGAAATTGTTCAAAAATCTCAAATGCGGGATTATGTTAAAGGAGGATCCCATATTCCTTGGAAACATGGTAACGTGGGCGGACAAATGAGATATCGAGCTGTTTAGAGTTGGTAGGAGTTATTGAAATTTTTCAAAAATTTCATACGTGGGATTCATTAAGGGAAAATTCCAGATTCCCTTGAAATAAGGAAACGTGGAGGACAAATGAGGTATCAGGATGTGGCTGAGGATATTTTCTATTAGCATCTATAGTCAGAATATCTTACAGAGTGAGTTGGTAAGAGTTATTGAGATTCTTCAAAAATTTGTGGGATTATGTTTAGGGAGGATTCCAGGTTCCTTAGAAACAAGGCGACGTGGGCGGACAAATGAAGCATCGGAGAATAGCTGGAGATGTTTTCTGTGAGGATCCATCACAGAAAACATCGGCACAATGTGGATTCTAGAGGGAAGCGACAAACAAGGTCTCTTTCTAAGTCTTTTAATCAAGGTTCAACGGTATTGGACCTTTAGAAGCACTCTTCAGTCAGCCTTGGACATAATCTTGTCTTTAATTTCTTTGGATCTATTCATTGAGGGAGTAGCAACAAGAAGTCTACTAAGGTTGTATAAGTCAAGCATACTTAAGTATAGACAGTAAGGACTAGTATATTCTAGTACATTGAACTTAACAAGTCTTCAGTTTAGAACCGGAAGTCGCTAATTCCAATAGTGTCACATGGAATGGTCGGCAATCGCTCTCTGAGGGCAACTCGATCTTCACAGATGGCTTTGAGATTGATATCGGTAAGGGTGCGGGTATTTTTATAAACGATCAAAATGTTAGAAAAACGTATAGGCTTGCGGATGAATGCAGTGCCTTCCAGGCAGAAATCATTGCCTATACCGACAGTCAGGCTGCACTTAAAGCTATGAGATGACAAAATATCACATCCAAATTAGTTAGAAATTGTATATTAGCTCTGACAAACTTATCATCAAGTTTCAAGATAGTACTATATTGGGTTTCTGGTCACTGTGACAGTAAAGGCAATGAAGTTGCTGATGAAGCCGTAAGACAAGGCTCGAACCAAGAGTTTATACACTCGGTAACAGACATAGCTCTGCCGATATCTCACTTTTATATGAGTATAAGGTTTTGGCTTTGTGACCTAATTTAGACATAGGCGGATTGAAGCATTTGCTAGGTCTAGGTAGAACTATTCTAAGGAAATGCATAGGCATAATAACTGGCCACTGCGCCCTGAATTCTAGGCTTAACAGGTGAAATGGAGTAATTCAGAACATCTGCAGACTGCTCAGACGAGGATTCGTCCCTATCAGTTAAGCGTATCCGTTGTCACTGTCATATGCTTTAAATCAGGGACTCAAATTTCTAGGCAGCAGATTTCATGGGAAACTTCTATATATCTCCTATAACTATCTATTTATTCTTGTAGCGACTATTAAGGACAAGCATTGTTGTCATTATTACATCACGTTTTTAACCCCTATAGTTTCTAACACGATATCCAGCAGGATTTACCTAAAAGAATAAAAAGAGTTTTGTTCCATTTTTTACAAGGACTTACCTTTTGCAATTCTGGTTTTTTTACAGAAGCTCAAACTTTATCCGGCGTGTATGCAATTTCCGATTTAATTTTGAAGATTTTCGAGAGTGATGTCATTATTTCTGGTGATTTAAATGTTTACAGCTCATTCCGCGTTTATTTTGAGCAACCATACAACTTCTATGGGCCAATATGTTGAACTATTAGCTAACCTATGAATCAAAACTCATTTCGTGTATTGAAGGGCACCAACTTAAAGCACTCGAGTTTTTTAGTACCTCACACTCTGAATGGTGCAAGGTTCTTGTTTTCTAGACTGTAATGTCTTGGGAAATCGTCTCTCTAATGTAATCTTACTGGGAATACAAGATTTAAATCTAAATATTTAAAAGCATTTAGATTAAAGGTTTATTCAGGCGAATAAACAGGCAGTCAGATCCAGGGAGAAACTAAAAATTAAATACTAATTTGCTACGAAAACAGGCAAGTAGAAAGCTCCGCACGAGAGCGTCTTCGTGCTTTAAAGATGATCAGGCTTTAACCGACTCGGTTGATAAAGCCTAGCATCTAGCTAGGCTTTTCGTTGCCTGCCGAAAAGCAATCAACTACTACAAGTCATAGTATCGTTATAAGATTTTTTGTTCAGGTCGTAAAATAATGTTCTTTGACGCCATTAGTTAGTCTGTACTGTCACCGGTGAGCACCCTTACCATCTTCATAATGCGGTCGAAAAATCTTAAAAAGAACACTGAGTTGTAACGGAAATCGCACTATATTTTCATGCCTCGAATATCAAGAGTTTTTGATTCCACAATATTTTATCACCGATTCTTACAGCCTCATACCAGAGTTTCCAAGTTCAATCCCCGGCCATACCCACTTGAAAAACTAGATTTTCAAAAAAGCGGTTCACCTCATAACTCAGTTAACCACTGTTTATTGAGTAATAATCTTCTCTAACCAGTGCATTTGCCATTCGGAGTTGGCGTTATAACAAAGGTCCCTTTCAATGAGTCTAAAAATACAATCGAGTTCATTGTCTGAGAGAAGTACCATTGTTTCAATTGGAATGTCGTGGGAATTATGTATGCGTTTGTGTGTTAGCATACTACACTGTGTCTTTCGAGCAATGATATTGGCCCTATAAGAACGACAGGGTCAGAAATAATGGTTAGGTCTGAATTTAGTTTATCATTCATATATTGCCTCATGCTTCTAATATCGGACATGTTTGGCCTATAATTGAAAGAATACGTGTGACAAATGTTGCTGTCATTTGCAAAAGAGTATTGAAAGTGACATAGAAATATCAGAAATGGAGCAAAAGAAAGCAATACCGAATTAATCTTGAACTCGTTTGATGATATCCCATTCAAAACAACTCTTATAGGTCAGAAGAAAACTTTAAGAAAACTTGATATAAACCGAGAAAAGTTATTACCAACACCAGAAGCAATAAGTTTTGATATAAGTGCACCATTTGAAACTATATCGAACGCCTTGGAAATATCGAGAGCCACAACTTTATTTCTTCAAAAATGTTGTATAGAACGGGCAGGGAAGTCGATCATCCGTACAGCGATTCATACTACCGGTCGGCTAGCAGGTTGTTACACCCCAGATATTTTACCAGATTACCATTACTTTAAAAAGTGTCAAACAAATTGGAAATTCCTTTTTCGCAGAACCTAACTATTTTCCTAGTTCCTAGAACATTATAACGTACTTAGATGCATTTAAGCGTATAAAACTGAAAAGATTTAAAAAAAACTTCTGTGCACACAAAAATTTCACCCAAAATCCCCTTATAAAGGCAATTTGCCAATAAAATGAAAAAAAAAAACTTTATAATGTATATGTTTGCGTTCATAAATATTTTTGTATCAACAATAATTCTAAATTTGATTAAAAATATGCAAATATTTACGTGTGTTTATGTATGTGTGCGTATCTAAAAGTGTGTCTGCTTTTCAGCTTAAATATTTAGATAAATAAATAAATGGAAAAAGGAGGAGTAGGGGAACAGGATAATGATGGGGTTGTTTGTGTGTTTGTTTGTTTGTTGCTTTTGTTTTTATCCTATTATTGAATGCGTACGTGTGTTTTATCATTATATTGTATATGTATGTTTAGATGTATTAGTGACACACGTATATACAATACATTCATAAAAGTAGACACAATTTATGTTATAATTTTAACATACACAAAAGTTATATAACCCTGGGGATTAATTTATTTAAATAAAAACATATTATTTTACAGAGTTAAACGTTTGCGTTTTTTGTGTAATTTGTTGGTTTCATTATTTAGTATTGTTTAGTCTGTATTTTGAAATATTTAATTTTTTTTTTTAGAATTTTATGACCTTTCGAAAAAAAAACAGATTTTAGAGATATTACATTTTTGTGGAATACACAAATTTACATACCCTACACTTTTAAAATAGAAAACTCAGAAGAAATGATGTCGATATCTTAAATCATTTCGCCGTACCTACAATTTAAAATCTTACAGACAGACAGACAGACAGACAGGCAGACAGACAGACAGACAGACAGACAGACAGACAGACAGACAGACAGACAGACAGACATACATACATACATACCATAGCTGTGCATTTCGGTTATTTTTATATAAAATTTTGAACAAAATTTAATTAATTTGTTATTTAGTTTACTTACAAGGAATATAATTAAGTTAGAATTATTTAAGATTGTTAAAAATAAAATAACAATTTTCATGTGGTTTTCAGGATTTATTATGTTAAGTTATTATTTAAAATCATTTCGTTTCAAATACAAGTTTTGAAATGAAATTAATATTTTTTTGTAAAAATTGAAATAATTTTAATTTGTATTCCTTTCAAATAAATAAAATATTTCTTTATTTCATTTTATTGCTTGTAAATAAAATTAAAATTTCTTCAAAACTCCCAAAATTTTTTTATTTAAGAAAATTTAGCTTGAATAATTTTATTCACAACAAAATTTTTTGAATAATTTTAATTCAAACAAATTTTTTGGATTATTTCAAAATTTTCTGTGAACAGTAAAAATAAAATATTTGGAGAATTTATTTCAAACAAGATTTTTTGACTATTGAAAATTGTTTACAGGTTTTTTAAAATAAACAAAATATTAAAAAATTAGTGAAGACGATGGTTTTTAGTGTGATGATTATAATCATAATAATGTAAACGATCTAGTGTCGGTAAAGAAGATCGGACATCAATTTTAATTTACAAATATTTTAATGTTAACGATTTAAGTATAGAAATAATTTTATCCTTCGTCACCATGGGTGGAAAGGGTATATTGGGTTTGTGCTGCATTTCTAACGCAATAAAATATTAGTCTTACATCCATCTTTAAGTACACCAATCAACTCAGAATCACATTCTAGGTGAATTTAACGATGTTCGTCCAGCCTGCTGACTGAATATCCAAGTAAATTTATTATGGTTATGGTGACCATATTTTCCAACGACCAACAAAATACATTTTTTTCGATATTAAGTTAAGATATACATTATATAATTTTGTGGTCTTAGGTATGAGCCTTAATTTTGATTCAATTTAAATTGAGGTTCGTCGCTGATCACAGTTTTTTGATAAAACAAGTAAAAACAACAAGTGCCGACCATATGATACCTTACACTAGGGTGAAATAAGTTCCAAGTAACCACAATTGTATGAACTTTTTATATATTTTTTATTGCGCAATTGGTCAACGGGTCGATCACCGATTGCAATGAAATTTGGTGCAATGATTTTTATTTGTATAATAAATATTTCTTCGAAATTAAATACAAAATACACAAATTTGTGGTCAAAATTTCTATTCCGGGAATACAGGCCAATGTGAGTTCTCCGAAATAATAGATCGATTTCAGCCAATTTCATAAAGTTTTTTTGCGACCTATATTTTGATTGCGAAAATTACGGAAGATCCCAATACTTTTTGACAAAATCGTAATGTATTCCTTAATGTGAAATTA